>JAUJYP020000376.1:0-146218 GCA_030674075.2 Linum usitatissimum | reverse complement strand
GTACTCTCCATCTCTCTCGCTCTAAACTCAAACCTAGTGTTTTTGTAGGATTATGTGCACTCCTTGAGACTCTTTCGTGTGAAGATCCAGCTAGCTCAAGAGTGAAGAAACCAAAATACGATAGATCATAACGAAAAACATGAAGTACATGAATAATGATTATTTTTTGATCCTATTCTTTGCGTTACAAGACGCGGACATCAACTTTAATACCATGTAGACGACAAAGAAAATAGATGGGGACGATAATCGAAGTTTTTGGTTCAAACAATTGGACTGGTCTATATAGAGTCTTTGTATTTGGAATCCATGGGTTTGAGAAATCATGAAAATCCATGTTTACACAACGCCGTCTACACCTCAAAACTGCTCACAAATTCAATGTTCAACTCCTTAAAATAAATTATGAATTGATTAGATGATAGCTAGCTTGTTTAAGAATGTACTCTCCATCTCTCTCGCTCTAACCTCAAACCTAGTGTTTTGTAGGATTCTGTACACTCCTTGAGACTCTTTCGTGTGAAAATCCAGCTAGCTCAAGAGTGTAGAAACCAAAATACGATAGAGCATAACGAAAAACACGAAGTACTTGAATAATGATTATTTTTTGATCCTATTGTTTGAGATACAAGACGCGGACATCACTTTAATACCATGAAGATGATAAAGAAAATAGATTGGGACGATAATCAAAGTTTTTGGTTCAAACAATTGGACTGGTCTATATAGAGTCTTTGTATTTGGAATCCATAGGTTTGAGAAATCATGAAAATCCATGTTTACACAACGCATTCTCCACCTCAAACCTGCTTAGAAATTCAACGTTCAACTCCTCAAAATAAATTGTGAATTGATTAGATGATAGCAAGCTTGTTTAAGAATGTACTCTCCATCTCTCTCGCTCTAACCGCAAACCTAGTGTTTTTTTAGGATTATTTGCACTCCTTGAGACTATTTCGTGTGAAGATCCAGCTAGCTCAAGAATGAAGAAACAAAAATATGATAGAGCATAACGGAAAACACGAAGTACTTGAATAATGATTATTTTTTGATCCTATTGTTTGAGATAAAAGACGCGGACATCAACTTTAATACCATGAAGATGATAAAGAAAATAGAATCGGACGATAATCAAAGTTTTTGGTTCAAACAATTGGACTGGTCTATATAGAGTCTTTGTATTTGGAATCCATAGGTTTGAGAAATCATAAAAATCCATGTTTACACAACGCATTCTACACCTCAAACCTGCTCGAAAAAATTCAATGTTCAACTCCTCAAAATAAATTGTGAATTGATTAGATGATAACAAGCTTGTTTAAGAATGTACTCTCCATCTCTCTCGCTCTAAACTCAAACCTAGTGTTTTTGTAGGATTATGTGCACTCCTTGAGACTCTTTCGTGTGAAGATCCAGCTAGCTCAAGAGTGAAGAAACCAAAATACGATAGATCATAACGAAAAACATGAAGTACATGAATAATGATTATTTTTTGATCCTATTCTTTGCGTTACAAGACGCGGACATCAACTTTAATACCATGTAGACGACAAAGAAAATAGATGGGGACGATAATCGAAGTTTTTGGTTCAAACAATTGGACTGGTCTATATAGAGTCTTTGTATTTGGAATCCATGGGTTTGAGAAATCATGAAAATCCATGTTTACACAATGCCGTCTACACCTCAAAACTGCTCACAAATTCAATGTTCAACTCCTTAAAATAAATTATGAATTGATTAGATGATAGCTAGCTTGTTTAAGAATGTACTCTCCATCTCTCTCGCTCTAACCTCAAACCTAGTGTTTTGTAGGATTCGTACACTCCTCGAGACTCTTTCGTGTCAAAATCCGGCTAGCTCAAGAGTGTAGAAACCAAAATACGATAGAGCATAACGAAAAACACGAAGTACTTGAATAATGATTATTTTTTGATCCTATTGTTTGAGATACAAGACGCGGACATCACTTTAATACCATGAAGATGATAAAGAAAATAGATTGGGACGATAATCAAAGTTTTTGGTTCAAACAATTGGACTGGTCTATATAGAGTCTTTGTATTTGGAATCCATAGGTTTGAGAAATCATGAAAATCCATGTTTACACAACGCATTCTCCACCTCAAACCTGCTCAGAAATTCAACGTTCAACTCCTCAAAATAAATTGTGAATTGATTAGATGATAGCAAGCTTGTTTAAGAATGTACTCTCCATCTCTCTCGCTCTAACCGCAAACCTAGTGTTTTTTTAGGATTATTTGCACTCCTTGAGACTATTTCGTGTGAAGATCCAGCTAGCTCAAGAATGAAGAAACAAAAATATGATAGAGCATAACGGAAAACACGAAGTACTTGAATAATGATTATTTTTTGATCCTATTGTTTGAGATAAAAGACGCGGACATCAACTTTAATACCATGAAGATGATAAAGAAAATAGAATCGGACGATAATCAAAGTTTTTGGTTCAAACAATTGGACTAGTCTATATAGAGTCTTTGTATTTGGAATCCATAGGTTTGAGAAATCATAAAAATCCATGTTTACACAACGCATTCTACACCTCAAACGTGCTCAGAAAAATTCAATGTTCAACTCCTCAAAATAAATTGTGAATTGATTAGATGATAACAAGCTTGTTTAAGAATGTACTCTCCATCTCTCTCGCTCTAAACTCAAACCTAGTGTTTTTGTAGGATTATGTGCACTCCTTGAGACTCTTTCGTGTGAAGATCCAGCTAGCTCAAGAGTGAAGAAACCAAAATACGATAGATCATAACGAAAAACATGAAGTACATGAATAATGATTATTTTTTGATCCTATTCTTTGCGTTACAAGACGCGGACATCAACTTTAATACCATGTAGACGACAAAGAAAATAGATGGGGACGATAATCGAAGTTTTTGGTTCAAACAATTGGACTGGTCTATATAGAGTCTTTGTATTTGGAATCCATGGGTTTGAGAAATCATGAAAATCCATGTTTACACAACGCCGTCTACACCTCAAAACTGCTCACAAATTCAATGTTCAACTCCTTAAAATAAATTATGAATTGATTAGATGATAGCTAGCTTGTTTAAGAATGTACTCTCCATCTCTCTCGCTCTAACCTCAAACCTAGTGTTTTGTAGGATTCTGTACACTCCCTGAGACTCTTTCGTGTGAAAATCCGGCTAGCTCAAGAGTGTAGAAACCAAAATACGATAGAGCATAACGAAAAACACGAAGTACTTGAATAATGATTATTTTTTGATCCTATTGTTTGAGATACAAGACGCGGACATCACTTTAATACCATGAAGATGATAAAGAAAATAGATTGGGACGATAATCAAAGTTTTTGGTTCAAACAATTGGACTGGTCTATATAGAGTCTTTGTATTTGGAATCCATAGGTTTGAGAAATCATGAAAATCCATGTTTACACAACGCATTCTCCACCTCAAACCTGCTCAGAAATTCAACGTTCAACTCCTCAAAATAAATTGTGAATTGATTAGATGATAGCAAGCTTGTTTAAGAATGTACTCTCCATCTCTCTCGCTCTAACCGCAAACCTAGTGTTTTTTTAGGATTATTTGCACTCCTTGAGACTATTTCGTGTGAAGATCCAGCTAGCTCAAGAATGAAGAAACAAAAATATGATAGAGCATAACGGAAAACACGAAGTACTTGAATAATGATTATTTTTTGATCCTATTGTTTGAGATAAAAGACGCGGACATCAACTTTAATACCATGAAGATGATAAAGAAAATAGAATCGGACGATAATCAAAGTTTTTGGTTCAAACAATTGGACCGGTCTATATAGAGTCTTTGTATTTGGAATCCATAGGTTTGAGAAATCATAAAAATCCATGTTTACACAACGCATTCTACACCTCAAACCTGCTCAGAAAAATTCAATGTTCAACTCCTCAAAATAAATTGTGAATTGATTAGATGATAACAAGCTTGTTTAAGAATGTACTCTCCATCTCTCTCGCTCTAAACTCAAACCTAGTGTTTTTGTAGGATTATGTGCACTCCTTGAGACTCTTTCGTGTGAAGATCCAGACTAGCTCAAGAGTGAAGAAACCAAAATACGATAGATCATAACGAAAAACATGAAGTACATGAATAATGATTATTTTTTGATCCTATTCTTTGCGTTACAAGACGCGGACATCAACTTTAATACCATGTAGACGACAAAGAAAATAGATGGGGACGATAATCGAAGTTTTTGGTTCAAACAATTGGACTGGTCTATATAGAGTCTTTGTATTTGGAATCCATGGGTTTGAGAAATCATGAAAATCCATGTTTACACAATGCCGTCTACACCTCAAAACTGCTCACAAATTCAATGTTCAACTCCTTAAAATAAATTATGAATTGATTAGATGATAGCTAGCTTGTTTAAGAATGTACTCTCCATCTCTCTCGCTCTAACCTCAAACCTAGTGTTTTGTAGGATTCTGTACACTCCCTGAGACTCTTTCGTGTGAAAATCCAGCTAGCTCAAGAGTGTAGAAACCAAAATACGATAGAGCATAACGAAAAACACGAAGTACTTGAATAATGATTATTTTTTGATCCTATTGTTTGAGATACAAGACGCGGACATCACTTTAATACCATGAAGATGATAAAGAAAATAGATTGGGACGATAATCAAAGTTTTTGGTTCAAACAATTGGACCGGTCTATATAGAGTCTTTGTATTTGGAATCCATAGGTTTGAGAAATCATGAAAATCCATGTTTACACAACGCATTCTCCACCTCAAACCTGCTCGAAATTCAATGTTCAACTCCTCAAAATAAATTGTGAATTGATTAGATGATAGCAAGCTTGTTTAAGAATGTACTCTCCATCTCTCTCGCTCTAACCGCAAACCTAGTGTTTTTTTAGGATTATTTGCACTCCTTGAGACTATTTCGTGTGAAGATCCAGCTAGCTCAAGAATGAAGAAACAAAAATATGATAGAGCATAACGGAAAACACGAAGTACTTGAATAATGATTATTTTTTGATCCTATTGTTTGAGATAAAAGACGCGGACATCAACTTTAATACCATGAAGATGATAAAGAAAATAGAATCGGACGATAATCAAAGTTTTTGGTTCAAACAATTGGACTGGTCTATATAGAGTCTTTGTATTTGGAATCCATAGGTTTGAGAAATCATAAAAATCCATGTTTACACAACGCATTCTACACCTCAAACCTGCTCAGAAAAATTCAATGTTCAACTCCTCAAAATAAATTGTGAATTGATTAGATGATAACAAGCTTGTTTAAGAATGTACTCTCCATCTCTCTCGCTCTAAACTCAAACCTAGTGTTTTTGTAGGATTATGTGCACTCCTTGAGACTCTTTCGTGTGAAGATCCAGCTAGCTCAAGAGTGAAGAAACCAAAATACGATAGATCATAACGAAAAACATGAAGTACATGAATAATGATTATTTTTTGATCCTATTCTTTGCGTTACAAGACGCGGACATCAACTTTAATACCATGTAGACGACAAAGAAAATAGATGGGGACGATAATCGAAGTTTTTGGTTCAAACAATTGGACCGGTCTATATAGAGTCTTTGTATTTGGAATCCATGGGTTTGAGAAATCATGAAAATCCATGTTTACACAACGCCGTCTACACCTCAAAACTGCTCACAAATTCAATGTTCAACTCCTTAAAATAAATTATGAATTGATTAGATGATAGCTAGCTTGTTTAAGAATGTACTCTCCATCTCTCTCGCTCTAACCTCAAACCTAGTGTTTTGTAGGATTCTGTACACTCCCTGAGACTCTTTCGTGTGAAAATCCAGCTAGCTCAAGAGTGTAGAAACCAAAATACGATAGAGCATAACGAAAAACACGAAGTACTTGAATAATGATTATTTTTTGATCCTATTGTTTGAGATACAAGACGCGGACATCACTTTAATACCATGAAGATGATAAAGAAAATAGATTGGGACGATAATCAAAGTTTTTGGTTCAAACAATTGGACCGGTCTATATAGAGTCTTTGTATTTGGAATCCATAGGTTTGAGAAATCATGAAAATCCATGTTTACACAACGCATTCTCCACCTCAAACCCTGCTCGAAAATTCAACGTTCAACTCCTCAAAATAAATTGTGAATTGATTAGATGATAGCAAGCTTGTTTAAGAATGTACTCTCCATCTCTCTCGCTCTAACCGCAAACCTAGTGTTTTTTTAGGATTATTTGCACTCCTTGAGACTATTTCGTGTGAAGATCCAGCTAGCTCAAGAATGAAGAAACAAAAATATGATAGAGCATAACGGAAAACACGAAGTACTTGAATAATGATTATTTTTTGATCCTATTGTTTGAGATAAAAGACGCGGACATCAACTTTAATACCATGAAGATGATAAAGAAAATAGAATCGGACGATAATCAAAGTTTTTGGTTCAAACAATTTGACTGGTCTATATAGAGTCTTTGTATTTGGAATCCATAGGTTTGAGAAATCATGAAAATCCATGTTTACACAACGCATTCTACACCTCAAACCTCGCTCGAAAATTCAATGTTCAACTCCTCAAAATAAATTGTGAATTGATTAGATGATAACAAGCTTGTTTAAGAATGTACTCTCCATCTCTCTCGCTCTAAACTCAAACCTAGTGTTTTTGTAGGATTATGTGCACTCCTTGAGACTCTTTCGTGTGAAGATCCAGCTAGCTCAAGAGTGAAGAAACCAAAATACGATAGATCATAACGAAAAACATGAAGTACATGAATAATGATTATTTTTTGATCCTATTCTTTGAGTTACAAGACGTGGACATCAACTTTAATACCATGTAGACGACAAAGAAAATAGATGGGGACGATAATCAAAGTTTTTGGTTCAAACAATTGGACTGGTCTATATAGAGTCTTTGTATTTGGAATCCATGGGTTTGAGAAATCATGAAAATCCATGTTTACACAACGCCGTCTCCACCTCAAAACTGCTCAGAAATTCAATGTTCAACTCCTTAAAATAAATTGTGAATTGATTAGATGATAGCTAGATTGTTTAAGAATGTACTCTCCATCTCTCTCGCTCTAACCTCAAACCTAGTGTTTTTGTAGGATTATGTGCACTCCCCGAGACTCTTTCGTGTGAAAATCCAGCTAGCTCAAGAGTGTAGAAACCAAAATACGATAGAGCATAACGAAAAACACGAAGTACTTGAATAATGATTATTTTTTGATCCTATTGTTTGAGATACAAGACGCGGACATCAACTTTAATACCATGAAGATGATAAAGAAAATAGATTGGGACGATAATCAAAGTTTTTGGTTCAAACAATTGGACTGGTCTATATAGAGTCTTTGTATTTGGAATCCATAGGTTTGAGAAATCATGAAAATCCATGTTTACACAACGCATTCTCCACCTCAAACCTGCTCAGAAATTCAACGTTCAACTCCTCAAAATAAATTGTGAATTGATTAGATGATAGCAAGCTTGTTTAAGAATGTACTCTCCATCTCTCTCGCTCTAACCGCAAACCTAGTGTTTTTTAGGATTATTTGCACTCCTTGAGACTATTTCGTGTGAAGATCCAGCTAGCTCAAGAATGAAGAAACAAAAATATGATAGAGCATAACGGAAAACACGAAGTACTTGAATAATGATTATTTTTTGATCCTATTGTTTGAGATAAAAGACGCGGACATCAACTTTAATACCATGAAGATGATAAAGAAAATAGAATCGGACGATAATCAAAGTTTTTGGTTCAAACAATTGGACTGGTCTATATAGAGTCTTTGTATTTGGAATCCACAGGTTTGAGAAATCATGAAAATCCATGTTTACACAACGCATTCTCCACCTCAAACCTGCTCGAAAAAATTCAATGTTCAACTCCTCAAAATAAATTGTGAATTGATTAGATGATAACAAGCTTGTTTAAGAATGTACTCTCCATCTCTCTCGCTCTAAACTCAAACCTAGTGTTTTTGTAGGATTATGTGCACTCCTTGAGACTCTTTCGTGTGAAGATCCAGCTAGCTCAAGAGTGAAGAAACCAAAATACGATAGATCATAACGAAAAACATGAAGTACATGAATAATGATTATTTTTTGATCCTATTCTTTGAGTTACAAGACGCGGACATCAACTTTAATACCATGTAGACGACAAAGAAAATAGATGGGGACGATAATCAAAGTTTTTGGTTCAAACAATTGGACTGGTCTATATAGAGTCTTTGTATTTGGAATCCATGGGTTTGAGAAATCATGAAAATCCATGTTTACACAACGCCGTCTCCACCTCAAAACTGCTCAGAAATTCAATGTTCAACTCCTTAAAATAAATTGTGAATTGATTAGATGATAGCAGGATTGTTTAAGAATGTACTCTCCATCTCTCTCGCTCTAACCTCAAACCTAGTGTTTTGTAGGATTCTGTGCACTCCCTGAGACTCTTTCGTGTGAAAATCCGGCTAGCTCAAGAGTGTAGAAACCAAAATACGATAGAGCATAACGAAAAACACGAAGTACTTGAATAATGATTATTTTTTGATCCTATTGTTTGAGATACAAGACGCGGACATCAACTTTAATACCATGAAGATGATAAAGAAAATAGATTGGGACGATAATCAAATGTTTTTGGTTCAAACAATTGGACTGGTCTATATAGAGTCTTTGTATTTGGAATCCATAGGTTTGAGAAATCATGAAAATCCATGTTTACACAACGCATTCTCCACCTCAAACCTGCTCAGAAATTCAATGTTCAACTCCTCAAAATAAATTGTGAATTGATTAGATGATAGCAAGCTTGTTTAAGAATGTACTCTCCATCTCTCTCGCTCTAACCTCAAACCTAGTGTTTTTTTAGGATTATTTGCACTCCTTGAGACTCTTTCGTGTGAAGATCCAGCTAGCTCAAGAATGAAGAAACCAAAATACGATAGAGCATAACGAAAAACATGAAGTACTTGAATAATGATTATTTTTTGATCCTATTGTTTGAGATAAAAGACGCGGACATCAACTTTAATACCATGAAGATGATAAAGAAAATAGATTGGGACGATAATCAAAGTTTTTGGTTCAAACAATTGGACTGGTCTATATAGAGTCTTTGTATTTGGAATCCATAGGTTTGAGAAATCATGAAAATCCATGTTTACACAACGCATTCTCCACCTCAAACCTGCTCAGAAATTCAATGTTCAACTCCTCAAAATAAATTGTGAATTGATTAGATGATAACAAGCTTGTTTAAGAATGTACTCTCCATCTCTCTCGCTCTAAACTCAAACCTAGTGTTTTTGTAGGATTATGTGCACTCCTTGAGACTCTTTCGTGTGAAGATCCGCTAGCTCAAGAGTGAAGAAACAAAAATACGATAGATCATAACGAAAAACATGAAGTACTTGAATAATGATTATTTTTTGATCCTATTCTTTGCGTTACAAGACGCGGACATCAACTTTAATACCATGTAGACGACAAAGAAAATAGATGGGGACGATAATCGAAGTTTTTGGTTCAAACAATTGGACTGGTCTATATAGAGTCTTTGTATTTGGAATCCATGGGTTTGAGAAATCATGAAAATCCATGTTTACACAACGCCTTCTCCACCTCAAAACTGCTCAGAAATTCAATGTTCAACTCCTTAAAATAAATTATGAATTGATTAGATGATAGCAAGCTTGTTTAAGAATGTACTCTCCATCTCTCTCGCTCTAACCTCAAACCTAGTGTTTTGTAGGATTATGTGCACTCCACCGAGACTCTTTCGTGTGAAAATCCAGCTAGCTCAAGAGTGTAGAAACCAAAATACGATAGAGCATAACGAAAAACACGAAGTACTTGAATAATGATTATTTTTTGATCCTATTGTTTGAGATACAAGACGCGGACATCAACTTTAATACCATGAAGATGAAAAAGAAAATAGATTGGGACGATAATCAAAGTTTTTGGTTCAAACAATTGGACTGGTCTATATAGAGTCTTTGTATTTGGAATCCATAGGTTTGAGAAATCATGAAAATCCATGTTTACACAACGCATTCTCCACCTCAAAACTGCTCAGAAATTCAACGTTCAACTCCTCAAAATAAATTGTGAATTGATTAGATGATAGCAAGCTTGTTTAAGAATGTACTCTCCATCTCTCTCGCTCTAACCGCAAACCTAGTGTTTTTTTAGGATTATTTGCACTCCTTGAGACTATTTCGTGTGAAGATCCAGCTAGCTCAAGAATGAAGAAACAAAAATACGATAGAGCATAACGGAAAACACGAAGTACTTGAATAATGATTATTTTTTGATCCTATTGTTTGAGATAAAAGACGCGGACATCAACTTTAATACCATGAAGATGATAAAGAAAATAGATTGGGACGATAATCAAAGTTTTTGGTTCAAACAATTGGACCGGTCTATATAGAGTCTTTGTATTTGGAATCCATAGGTTTGAGAAATCATGAAAATCCATGTTTACACAACGCATTCTCCACCTCAAACCTCCTCGGAAATTCAATGTTCAACTCCTCAAAATAAATTGTGAATTGATTAGATGATAACAAGCTTGTTTAAGAATGTACTCTCCATCTCTCTCGCTCTAAACTCAAACCTAGTGTTTTTGTAGGATTATGTGCACTCCTTGAGACTCTTTCGTGTGAAGATCCAGCTAGCTCAAGAGTGAAGAAACCAAAATACGATAGATCATAACGAAAAACATGAAGTACTTGAATAATGATTATTTTTTGATCCTATTGTTTGCGTTACAAGACGCGGACATCAACTTTAATACCATGTAGACGACAAAGAAAATAGATGGGGACGATAATCGAAGTTTTTGGTTCAAACAATTGGACTGTCTATATAGAGTCTTTGTATTAGGAATCCATGGGTTTGAGAAATCATGAAAATCCATGTTTACACAACGCCTTCTCCACCTCAAAACTGCTCACAAATTCAATGTTCAACTCCTTAAAATAAATTGTGAATTGATTAGATGATAGCAAGCTTGTTTAAGAATGTACTATCCATCTCTCTTGCTCTAACCTCAAAACTAGTGTTTTGTAGGATTATGTGCACTCCTTGAGACTCTTTCGTGTGAAAATCCACTAGCTCAAGAGTGTAGAAACCAAAATACGATAGAGCATAACGAAAAACACGAAGTACTTGAATAATGATTATTTTTTGATCCTATTGTTTGAGATACAAGACGCGGACATCAACTTTAATACCATGAAGATGACAAAGAAAATAGATGGGGACGATAATCAAAGTTTTTGGTTCAAACAATTGGACTGGTCTATATAGAGTCTTTGTATTTGGAATCCATAGGTTTGAGAAATCATGAAAATCCATGTTTACACAACGCATTCTCCACCTCAAACTTCTCGAGAAATTCAATGTTCAACTCCTCAAAATAAATTGTGAATTGATTAGATGATAGGAAGCTTGTTTAAGAATGTACTCTCCATCTCTCTCGCTCTAACCGCAAACCTAGTGTTTTTTTAGGATTATTTGCACTCCTTGAGACTATTTCGTGTGAAGATCCAGCTAGCTCAAGAATGAAGAAACAAAAATATGATAGAGCATAACGGAAAACACGAAGTACTTGAATAATGATTATTTTTTGATCCTATTGTTTGAGATAAAAGACGCGGACATCAACTTTAATACCATGAAGATGATAAAGAAAATAGAATCGGACGATAATCAAAGTTTTTGGTTCAAACAATTGGACTGGTCTATATAGAGTCTTTGTATTTGGAATCCACAGGTTTGAGAAATCATGAAAATCCATGTTTACACAACGCATTCTCCACCTCAAACCTGCTCAGAAATTCAATGTTCAACTCCTCAAAATAAATTGTGAATTGATTAGATGATAACAAGCTTGTTTAAGAATGTACTCTCCATCTCTCTCGCTCTAAACTCAAACCTAGTGTTTTTGTAGGATTATGTGCACTCCTTGAGACTCTTTCGTGTGAAGATCCAGCTAGCTCAAGAGTGAAGAAACCAAAATACGATAGATCATAACGAAAAACATGAAGTACTTGAATAATGATTATTTTTTGATGCTATTGTTTGAGTTACAAGACGTGGACATCAACATTAATACCATGTAGACGACAAAGAAAATAGATGGGGATGATAATCAATGTTTTTGGTTCAAACAATTAGACTGGTCTATATAGAGTCTTTGTATTTGGAATCCACAGGTTTGAGAAATCATGAAAATCCATGTTTACACAACGCCTTCTCCACCTCAAAGCTGCTCAAAAATTCAATGTTCAACTCCTCAAAATAAATTATGAATTGATTAGATGATAGCAAGCTTGTTTAAGAATGTACTCTCCATCTCTCTCGCTCTAACCTCAAACCTAGTGTTTTGTAGGATTATGTGCACTCCTTGAGACTCTTTCGTGTGAAGATCCAGCTAGCTCAAGAGTGTAGAAACCAAAATACGATAGAGCATAACGAAAAACATGAAGTACTTGAATAATGATTATTTTTTGATCCTATTGTTTGAGATACAAGACGCGGACATCAACTTTAATACCACGAAGACGACAAAGAAAATAGATGGGAACGATAATCAAAGTTTTTGGTTCAAACAATTGGACTGGTCTATATAGAGTCTTTGTATTTGGAATCCATAGGTTTGAGAAATCATGAAAATCCATGTTTACACAACGCATTCTCCACCTCAATCACGCTCGAAATTCAATGTTCAACTCCTCAAAATAAATTGTGAATTGATTAGATGATAGCAAGCTTGTTTAAGAATGTACTCTCCATCTCTCTCGCTCTCTAAACTCAAACCTAGTGTTTTTGTAGGATTATGTGCACTCCTTGAGACTCTTTCGTGTGAAGATCCGCTAGCTCAAGAGTGAAGAAACAAAAATACGATAGAGCATAACGAAAAACATGAAGTACTTGAATAATGATTATTTTTTGATCCTATTGTTTGAGATACAAGACGCGGACATCAACTTTAATACCATGTAGACGACAAAGAAAATAGATGGGGACGATAATCAAAGTTTTTGGTTCAAACAATTGACCGGTCTATATAGAGTCTTTGTATTTGGAATCCATAGGTTTGAGAAATCATGAAAATCCATGTTTACACAACGCCTTCTCCACCTCAAAAGCTGCTCGGAAATTCAATGTTCAACTCCTCAAAATAAATTGTGAATTGATTAGATGATAGCAAGCTTGTTTAAGAATGTACTCTCCATCTCTCTTCTCGCTCTAACCTCAAACCTAGTGTTTTGTAGGATTATGTGCACTCCTTGAGACTCTTTCGTGTGAAGATCAGCTAGCTCAAGAGTGTAGAAACCAAAATACGATAGACCACAACGAAAAACATGAAGTACTTGAATAATGATTATTTTTTGATCCTATTGTTTGAGATACAAGACGTGGACATCAACTTTAATACCATGAAGACGACAAAGAAAATAGATGGGGACGATAATCAAATGTTTTTGGTTCAAACAATTGGAGCCGGTCTATATAGAGTCTTTGTATTTGGAATCCATAGGTTTGAGAAATCATGAAAATCCATGTTTACACAACGCCTTCTCCACCTCAAAACTGCTCAGAAATTCAATGTTCAACTCCTCAAAATAAATTGTGAATTAAGTAGAGGATAGCAAGCTTGTTTAACAATGTACTCTTCATCTCTTTCTCTCTAACCTCAAACCTAGTGTTTTTGTAGGATTATGTGCACTCCCCGAGATTCTTTCTTGGGAAGATCCAGCTAGCTCAAGAATGAAGAAACCAAAATATGATAGAGCATAACGGAAAACACGAAGTACTTGAATAATGATTATTTTTTGATCCTATTGTTTGAGATACAAGACGCGGACATCAACTTTAATACCATGAAGACGACAAAGAAAATAGATGTTGGGACGATAATCAATGTTTTTGGTTCAAACAATTGGACCGGTCTATATAGAGTCTTTGTATTTGGAATCCATAGGTTTGAGAAATCATGAAAATCCATGTTTACACAACGCCTTCTCCACCTCAAACCTGCTCGAAATTCAATGTTCAACTCCTCAAAATAAATTGTGAATTGATTAGATGATACCAAGCTTGTTTAAGAATGTACTCTCCATCTCTCTCGCTCTAAACTCAAACCTAGTGTTTTTGTAGGATTATGTGCACTCCTTGAGACTCTTTCGTGTGAAGATCCAGCTAGCTCAAGAGTGAAGAAACAAAAATACGATAGAGCATAACGAAAAACATGAAGTACTTGAATAATGATTATTTTTTGATCCTATTGTTTGAGTTACAAGACGCGGACATCAACTTTAATACCATGTAGACGACAAAGAAAATAGATGGGGACGATAATCGAAGTTTTTGGTTCAAACAATTGGATGAGGTCTATATAGAGTCTTTGTATTTGGAATCCATAGGTTTGAGAAATCATGAAAATCCATGTTTACACAACGCCTTCTCCACCTCAAACCTGCTCGAAAAATTCAATGTTCAACTCCTCAAAATAAATTGTGAATTGATTAGATGATAGCAAGCTTGTTTAAGAATGTACTCTCCATCTCTCTCTCTCTAACCTCAAACCTAGTGTTTTTGTAGGATTATGTGCACTCCCTGAGACTCTTTCGTGTGAAGATCCAGCTAGCTCAAGAGTGTAGAAACCAAAATACGATAGAGCATAACGAAAAACATGATGTACTTGAATAATGATGATTTTTTTATCCTATTGTTTGAGATACAAGACGCGGACATCAACTTTAATACCACGAAGACGACAAAGAAAATAGATGGGGATGATAATCAATGTTTTTGGTTCAAACAATTAGACTGGTCTATATAGAGTCTTTGTATTTGGAATCCACAGGTTTGAGAAATCATGAAAATCCATGTTTACACAACGAATTCTCTACCTCAAAACTGCTCAGAAATTCAATGTTCAACTCCTCAAAATAAATTGTGAATTGATTAGATGATAGCAAGCTTGTTTAAGAATGTACTCTCCATCTCTCTCGCTCTAACCTCAAACCTAGTGTTTTTTTAGGATTATGTGCACTCCTTGAGACTCTTTCGTGTGAAGATCCAGCCTAGCTCAAGAGTGTAGAAACCAAAATACGATAGAGCATAACGAAAAACATGAAGTACTTGAATAATGATTATTTTTTGATCCTATTGTTTGAGATACAAGACGCGGACATCAACTTTAATACCATGAAGACGACAAAGAAAATAGATGGGGACGATAATCAATGTTTTTGGTTCAAACAATTGGACTGGTCTATATAGAGTCTTTGTATTTGGAATCCATAGGTTTGAGAAATCATGAAAATCCATGTTTACACAACGCCTTCTCCACCTCAAAACTGCTCAGAAATTCAATGTTCAACTCCTCAAAATAAATTGTGAATTGATTAGATGATAGCAAGCTTGTTTAAGAATGTACTCTCCATCTCTCCGCTCTAACCTCAAACCTAGTGTTTTTGTAGGATTATGTGCACTCCTTGAGACTCTTTCGTGTGAAGATCCAACTAGCTCAAGAGTGAAGAAACCAAAATACGATAGAGCATAACGAAAAACATGAAGTACTTGAATAATGATTATTTTTTGATCCTATTGTTTGAGTTACAAGACGCGGACATCAACTTTAATACCATGTAGACGACAAAGAAAATAGATGGGGACGATAATCGAAGTTTTTGGTTCAAACAATTGGACGAGGTCTATATAGAGTCTTTGTATTTGGAATCCATAGGTTTGAGAAATCATGAAAATCCATGTTTACACAACGCCTTCTCCACCTCAAAAGCGCTCGGAAATTCAATGTTCAACTCCTCAAAATAAATTGTGAATTGAGTAGAGGATAGCCAAGCTTGTTTAAGAATGTATTGTTCATCTCTTTCTCTCTAACCTCAAACCTAGTTTTTTGTACGAGTATGTGCACTCCCTGAGACGCTTTCGTGTGAAGATCTAGCTAGCTCAAGAGTGAAGAAACAAAAATACGATAGAGCATAAAGAAAAACATGAAGTACTTGAATAATGATTATTTTTTTATCCTATTGTTTGCGTTACAAGACGCAGACATCAACTTTAATACCATGTAGACGACAAAGAAAATAGATGGGGACGATAATCGAAGGTTTTTGGTCAAACAATTGGACTGGTCTATATAGAGTCTTTGTATTTGGAATCCATGGGTTTGAGAAATCATGAAAATCCATGTTTACACAACGCCTTCTCCACCTCAAAACGCTTCGAAATTCAATGTTCAACTCCTCAAAATAAATTGTGAATTGATTAGATGATAGCAAGCTTGTTTAAGAATGTACTGTTCATCTCTCTCTCTCTAACCTCAAACCTAGTGTTTTTGTAGGATTATGTGCACTCCTTGAGACTCTTTCGTGTGAAGATCCAGTACTAGCTCAAGAGTGTAGAAACAAAAATACGATAGAGTACAAAGAAAAACACGAAGTACTTGAATAATGATTATTTTTTGATGCTATTGTTTGAGTTACAAGACGTGGACATCAACATTAATACCATGTAGACGACAAAGAAAATAGATGGGGATGATAATCAATGTTTTTGGTTCAAACAATTAGACTAGTCTATATAGAGTCTTTGTATTTGGAATCCACAGGTTTGAGAAATCACGAAAATCCATGTTTACACAACGCCTTCTCCACCTCAAACTGCTCGGAAATTCAATGTTCAACTCCTCAAAATAAATTGTGAATTGATTAGATGATAGCAAGCTTGTTTAAGAATGTATTCTCCATCTCTCTCGCTCTAAACTCAAACCTAGTGTTTTTGTAGGATTATGTGCACTCCGTCAGACTCTTTCGTGTGAAGATCCAGCTAGCTCAAGAGTGAAGAAACAAAAATACGATAGAGCATAACGAAAAACATGAAGTACTTGAATAATGATTATTTTTTGATCCTATTGTTTGCGTTACAAGACGCGGACATCAACTTTAATACCATGTAGACGACAAAGAAAATAGATGGGGACGATAATCGAAGTTTTTGGTTCAAACAATTGGATTGGTCTATATAGAGTCTTTGTATTTGGAATCCACAGGTTTGAGAAATCATGAAAATCCATGTTTACACAACGCCTTCTCCACCTCAAAACTGCTCAGAAATTCAATGTTCAACTCCTCAAAATAAATTGTGAATTGAGTAGAGGATAGGAAGCTTTTTTAAGAATGTATTGTTCATCTCTTTCTCTCTAACCTCAAACCTAGTTTTTTGTAGGATTATGTGCACTCCCTGAGACTCTTTCGTGTGAAGATCCAGCTAGCTCAAGAGTGTAGAAACCAAAATACGATAGAGCATAACGAAAAACATGAAGTACTTGAATAATGATTATTTTTTGATCCTATTGTTTGAGATACAAGACATGGACATCAACTTTAATACCATGAAGCCGACAAAGAAAATAGATGGGGACTATAATCAATGTTTTTGGTTCAAACAATTGAACTGGTCTATATAGAGTCTTTGTATTTGGAATCCATAGGTTTGAGAAATCATGAAAATCCATGTTTTCACAACGCCTTCTCCACCTCAAAGCGCTCGGAAATTCAATGTTCAACTCCTCAAAATAAATTGTGAATTGATTAGATGATACCAAGCTTGTTTAAGAATGTACTCTCCATCTCTCTCGCTCTAAACTCAAACCTAGTGTTTTTGTAGGATTATGTGCACTCCTTGAGACTCTTTCGTGTGAAGATCCAGCTAGCTCAAGAGTGAAGAAACAAAAATACGATAGAGCATAACGAAAAACATGAAGTACTTGAATAATGATTATTTTTTGATCCTATTGTTTGCGTTACAAGACGCGGACATCAACTTTAATACCATGTAGACGACAAAGAAAAATAGATGGGGACGATAATCGAAGTTTTTGGTTCAAACAATTGGACTGGTCTATATAGACTCTTTGTATTTGGAATCCATAGGTTTGAGAAATCACGAAAATCCTGTTTACACAACGCCTTCTCCACCTCAAAACTACTCAGAAATTCAATGTTCAACTCCTCAAAATAAATTGTGAATTGATTAGATGATAGGAAGCTTGTTTAAGAATGTACTCTCCATCTCTCGCTCTAACCTCAAACCTAGTGTTTTTTTAGGATTATGTGCACTCCTTGAGACTCTTTCGTGTGAAGATCCAACTAGCTCAAGAGTGAAGAAACCAAAATACGATAGAGCATAATGAAAAACATGAAGTACTTGAATAATGATTATTTTTTGATCCTATTGTTTGAGTTACAAGATGCGGACATCAACTTTAATACCATGTAGACGACAAAGAAAATGGATGGGGACGATAATCGAAATTTTTGGTTCAAACAATTGGACTGGTTTATATAGAGTCTTTGTATTTGGAATCCATGGGTTTGAGAAATCATGAAAATCCATGTATACACAACGCCTTCTCCACCTCAAAACTGCTCAGAAATTCAATGTTCAACTCCTCAAAATAAATTGTGAATTGAGTAGAGGATACCAAGCTTGTTTAAGAATGTATTGTTCATCTCTTTCTCTCTAACCTCAAACCTAGTTTTTTGTAGGATTATGTGCACTCCACGAGAGACTCTTTCGTGTGAAGATCCAGCTAGCTCAAGACTGTAGAAACCAAAATACTATAGACCACAACGAAAAACATGACGTACTTGAATAATGATTATTTTTTGATCCTATTGTTTGAGATACAAGACATGGACATCAACTTTAATACCATGAAGACGACAAAGAAAATAGATGGGGACGATAATCAATGTTTTTGGTTCAAACAATTGGGACCGGTCTATATAGAGTCTTTGTATTTGGAATCCATAGGTTTGAGAAATCATGAAAATCCATGTTTTCACAACGCCTTCTCCACCTCAAAACTGCTCAGAAATTCAATGTTCAACTCTTCAAAATAAATTGTGAATTGATTAGATGATACCAAGCTTGTTTAAGAATGTACTCTCCATCTCTCTCGCTCTAAACTCAAACCTAGTGTTTTTGTAGGATTATGTGCACTCCTTGAGACTCTATCGTGTGAAGATCCGGCTAGCTCAAGAGTGAAGAAACAAAAATACGATAGAGCATAACGAAAAACATGAAGTACTTGAATAATGATTATTTTTTGATCCTATTGTTTGCGTTACAAGACGCAGACATCAACTTTAATACCATGTAGACGACAAAGAAAATAGATGGGGACGATAATCGAAGGTTTTTGGTCAAACAATTGGACTGGTCTATATAGACTCTTTGTATTTGGAATCCATAGGTTTGAGAAATCACGAAAATCCATGTTTACACAACGCCTTCTCCACCTCAAAGCGCTCGGAAATTCAATGTTCAACTCCTCAAAATAAATTGTGAATTGATTAGATGATAGGAAGCTTGTTTAAGAATGTACTCTCCATCTCTCTCGCTCTATCCTCAAACCTAGTGTTTTTTAGGATTATGTGCCTTTGCGAGGCTCTTTTGTGTGAAGATCCAACTAGCTCAAGAGTGAAGAAACCAAAATACGATAGAGCATAATGAAAAACATGAAGTTACTTGAATAATGATTATTTTTTGATCCTATTGTTTGAGTTACAAGATGCGGACATCAACTTTAATACCATGTAGACGACAAAGAAAATGGATGGGGACGATAATCGAAATTTTTGGTTCAAACAATTGACTGGTTTATATAGAGTCTTTGTATTTGGAATCCATGGGTTTGAGAAATCATGAAAATCCATGTATACACAATGCCTTCTCCACCTCAAAACTGCTCAGAAATTCAATGTTCAACTCCTCAAAATAAATTGTGAATTGAGTAGAGGATACCAAGCTTGTTTAAGAATGTCTTGTTCATCTCTTTCTCTCTAACCTCAAACCTAGTTTTTTGTAGGATTATGTGCACTCCACTTGAGACTCTTTCGTGTGAAGATCCAGCTAGCTCAAGAACGTTGAAACCAAAATACTATAGACCACAACGAAAAACATGACGTACTTGAATAATGATTATTTTTTGATCCTATTGTTTGAGATACAAGACATGGACATCAACTTTAATACCATGAAGACGACAAAGAAAATAGATGGGGACGATAATCAATGTTTTTGGTTCAAACAATTGGGTGGGTCTATATAGAGTCTTTGTATTTGGAATCCATAGGTTTGAGAAATCATGAAAATCCATGTTTTCACAACGCCTTCTCCACCTCAAAACTGCTCAGAAATTCAATGTTCAACTCCTCAAAATAAATTGTGAATTGATTAGATGATACCAAGCTTGTTTAAGAATGTACTCTCCATCTCTCTCGCTCTAAACTCAAACCTAGTGTTTTTGTAGGATTATGTGCACTCCGTCAGACTCTTTCGTGTGAAGATCCAGCTAGCTCAAGAGTGAAGAAACAAAAATACGATAGAGCATAACGAAAAACATGAAGTACTTGAATAATGATTATTTTTTGATCCTATTGTTTGCGTTACAAGACGCGGACATCAACTTTAATACCATGTAGACGACAAAGAAAATAGATGGGGACGATAATCGAAGGTTTTTGTTCAAACAATTGGACTGGTCTATATAGACTCTTTGTATTTGGAATCCATAGGTTTGAGAAATCACGAAAATCCATGTTTACACAACGCCTTCTCCACCTCAAAACTTCTCGTAAATTCAATGTTCAACTCCTCAAAATAAATTGTGAATTGATTAGATGATAGGAAGCTTGTTTAAGAATGTACTCTCCATCTCTCTCTCTCTAACCTCAAACCTAGTGTTTTTTAGGATTATGTGCACTCCCTGAGACGCTTTCGTGTGAAGATCCAGATAGCTCAAGAGTGCAGAAACCAAAATACGATAGACCATAACGAAAAACATGGAGTACTTGAATAACGATTATTTTTTGATCCTATTGTTTGAGATACAAGATGCGGACATCAACTTTAATACCATGTAGACGACAAAGAAAATAGATGGGGACGATAATCAAAGTTTTTGGTTCAAACAATTGACTGGTCTATATAGAGTCTTTGTATTTGGAATCCATAGGTTTGAGAAATCATGAAAATCCATGTTTACACAACGCCTTCTCCACCTCAAAAGCACTCGGAAATTCAATGTTCAACTCCTCAAAATAAATTGTGAATTGATTAGATGATACCAAGCTTGTTTAAGAATGTACTCTCCATCTCTCTCGCTCTAACCTCAAACCTAGTGTTTTTTTAGGTTTATGTGCACTCCCGAGAGTCTTTCGTGTGAAGATCCACTAGCTCAAGAGTGAAGAAACAAAAATACGATAGAGCATAAAGAAAAACATGAAGTACTTGAATAATGATTATTTTTTGATCCTATTGTTTGCGTTACAAGACGCAGACATAAACTTTAATACCATGTAGACGACAAAGAAAATAGATGGGGACGATAATCGAAGTTTTTTGTTCAAACAATTGGACTGGTCTATATAGACTCTTTGTATTTGGAATCCATAGGTTTGAGAAATCACGAAAATCCATGTTTACACAACGCCTTCTCCACCTCAAAACTGCTCAGAAATTCAATGTTCAACTCCTCAAAATAAATTGTGAATTGATTAGATGATAGCCAAGCTTGTTTAAGAATGTACTCTCCATCTCTCTGCTCTAACCTCAAACCTAGTGTTTTTTGTAGGATTATGTGCACTCCTTGAGACTCTTTCGTGTGAAGATCCAGCTAGCTCAAGAGTGAAGAAACCAAAATACGATAGAGCATAACGAAAAACATGAAGTACTTGAATAATGATTATTTTTTGATCCTATTGTTTGAGTTACAAGATGCGGACATCAACTTTAATACCATGTAGACGACAAAGAAAATAGATGGGGACGATAATCGAAGGTTTTTGGTTCAAACAATTGGACCGGTTTATATAGAGTCTTTGTATTTGGAATCCATAGGGTTTGAGAAATCATGAAAATCCATGTATACACAACGCCTTCTCCACCTCAAAACTTCTCGGAAATTCAATGTTCAACTCCTCAAAATAAATTGTGAATTGATTAGATGATAGCAAGCTTGTTTAAGAATGTACTCTCCATCTCTCTCGCTCTAACCTCAAACCTAGTGTTTTTGTAGGATTATGTGCACTCCCCGAGACTCTTTTCGTGTGAAGATCCAGCTAGCTCAAGAGTGTAGAAACCAAAATACGATAGACCACAACGAAAAACATGAAGTACTTGAATAATGATTATTTTTTGATCCTATTGTTTGAGATACAAGACATGGACATCAACTTTAATACCATGAAGACGACAAAGAAAATAGATGGGGACGATAATCGAATGTTTTTGGTTCAAACAATTGGACTGGTCTATATAGAGTCTTTGTATTTGGAATCCATAGGTTTGAGAAATCATGAAAATCCATGTTTACACAACGCCTTCTCCACCTCAAAACTCGAAATTCAATGTTCAACTCTTCAAAATAAATTGTGAATTGATTAGATGATACCAAGCTTGTTTAAGAATGTACTCTCCATCTCTCTCGCTCTAACCTCAAACCTAGTGTTTTTTTAGGATTATGTGCACTCCTTGAGACTCTTTCGTGTGAAGATCCAGCTAGCTCAAGAGTGAAGAAACAAAAATACGATAGAGCATAACGAAAAACACGAAGTACTTGAATAATGATTATTTTTTGATCCTATTGTTTGAGTTACAAGACGCGGACATCAACTTTAATACCATGTAGACGACAAAGAAAATAGATGGGGACGATAATCGAAGGTTTTGGTTCAAACAATTGGACCGGTCTATATAGACTCTTTGTATTTGGAATCCATAGGTTTGAGAAATCACGAAAATCCCTGTTTACACAACGCCTTCTCCACCTCAAAACTCGCTCGGAAATTCAATGTTCAACTCCTCAAAATAAATTGTGAATTGATTAGATGATAGGAAGCTTGTTTAAGAATGTACTCTCCATCTCTCTCGCTCTAAACTCAAACCTAGTGTTTTTTAGGATTATGTGCACTCCTCGAGGACTCTTTCGTGTGAAGATCCAACTAGCTCAAGAGTGAAGAAACCAAAATACGATAGAGCATAACGAAAAACATGAAGTACTTGAATAATGATTATTTTTTGATCCTATTGTTTGAGTTACAAGACGGGGACATCAACTTTAATACCATGTAGACGACAAAGAAAATAGATGGGGACGATAATCAAAGGTTTTTGGTCAAACAATTGGACTGGTCTATATAGAATCTTTGTATTTGGAATCCATAGGTTTGAGAAATCACGAAAATCCACGTTTACACAACGCCTTCTCCACCTCAAAACGCCAGAAATTCAATGTTCAACTCCTCAAAATAAATTGTGAATTGATTAGATGATACCAAGCTTGTTTAAGAATGTACTCTCCATCTCTCTCGCTCTAGCACCTCAAACCTAGTGTTTTTTTAGGATTATGTGCACTCCCTGAGACTCTTTCGTGTGAAGATCCGGCTAGCTCAAGAGACCGTAGAAACCAAAATACGATGGAGCATAACGAAAATCACGAAGTACTTGAATAATGATTATTTTTTGATCCTATTGTTTGAGATACAAGACGCGGACATCAACTTTAATACCATGAAGACGACAAAGAAAATAGATGGGGACGATAATCGAAGGTTTTTGTTCAAACAATTGGATAGGTCTATATAGAGTCTTTGTATTTGGAATCCATAGGTTTGAGAAATCACGAAAATCCATGTTTACACAACGCCTTCTCCACCTCAAAACACGCGTAGAAATTCAATGTTCAACTCCTCAAAATAAATTGTGAATTGATTAGATGATATCAAGCTTGTTTAAGAATGTACTCTCCATCTCTCTCGCTCTCAACCTCAAACCTAGTGTTTTTGTAGGATTATGTGCACTCCGTGAGACTCTTTCGTGTGAAGATCCAGCTAGCTCAAGAGTGAAGAAACAAAAATACGATAGAGCATAACGAAAACCATGAAGTACTTGAATAATGATTATTTTTTGATCCTATTGTTTGAGATACAAGACGCGGGACATCAACTTTAATACCATGTAGACGACAAAGAAAATAGATGGGGACGATAATCGAAGGTTTTTGTTCAAACAATTGGACTTGGTCTATATAGAGTCTTTGTATTTGGAATCCATAGGTTTGAGAAATCACGAAAATCCATGTTTACACAACGCCTTCTCCACCTCAAAACCGCTCGTAAATTCAATGTTCAACTCCTCAAAATAAATTGTGAATTGATTAGATGATAGCAAGCTTGTTTAAGAATGTACTCTCCATCTCTCTCGCTCTAACCTCAAACCTAGTGTTTTTGTAGGATTATGTGCACTCCGTGAGACTCTTTCGTGTGAAGATCCAACTAGCTCAAGAGTGAAGAAACAAAAATACGATAGAGCATAACGAAAAACATGAAGTACTTGAATAATGATTATTTTTTGATCCTATTGTTTGAGTTACAAGACGCGGACATCAACTTTAATACCATGTAGACGACAAAGAAAATAGATGGGGACGATAATCGAAGGTTTTTGTTCAAACAATTGGACTAGTCTATATAGAGTCTTTGTATTTGGAATCCATAGGTTTGAGAAATCATGAAAATCCATGTTTACACAACGCCTTCTCCACCTCAAATCGCTCGGAAATTCAATGTTCAACTCCTCAAAATAAATTGTGAATTGATTTGATGATACCAAGGTTGTTTAAGAATGTACTCTCCATCTCTCTCGCTCTAACCTCAAACCTAGTGTTTTTGTAGGATTATGTGCACTCCTTGAGACTCTTTCGTGTGAAGATCCAGCTAGCTCGAAGTAGAGAAACCAAAATACGATAGAGCATAACGAAAAACATGAAGTACTTGAATAATGATTATTTTTTGATCCTATTGTTTGAGATACAAGACGCGGACATCAACTTTAATACCATGAAGACGACAAAGAAAATAGATGGGGACGATAATCAAAGGTTTTTGTTCAAACAATTGGACTGGTCTTTATAGAGTCTTTGTATTTGGAATCCATAGGTTTGAGAAATCATGAAAATCCATGTTTACACAACGACTTCTCCACCTCAAAACGCTCAGAAATTCAATGTTCAACTCCTCAAAATAAATTGTGAATTGATTAGATGATAGCAAGCTTGTTTAAGAATGTACTCTCCATCTCTCTCGCTCTAACCTCAAACCTAGTGTTTTTTAGGATTATAATGTTCACTCCGTGAGGCTCTTTCGTGTGAAGATCCAACTAGCTCAAGACTGTAGAAACCAAAATACGATAGAGCATAACGAAAAACACGAAGTACTTGAATAATGATTATTTTTTGATCCTATTGTTTGAGATACAAGACGGGGACATCAACTTTAATACCATGTAGACGACAAAGAAAATAGATGGGGACGATAATCGAAGGTTTTGGTTCAAACAATTGGACTGGTCTATATAGACTCTTTGTATTTGGAATCCATAGGTTTGAGAAATCACGAAAATCCCTGTTTACACAACGCCTTCTCCACCTAAAAAACTACTCAGAAATTCAATGTTCAACTCCTCAAAATAAATTGTGAATTGATTAGATGATGGGAAGCTTGTTTAAGAATGTACTCTCCATCTCTCTCGCTCTAAACTCAAACCTAGTGTTTTTGTAGGATTATGTGCACTCCGTGAGACTCTTTCGTGTGAAGATCCAGCTAGCTCAAGATTGAAGAAACAAAAATACGATAGAGCATAACGAAAAACACAAAGTACTTGAATAATGATTATTTTTTGATCCTATTGTTTGAGTTACAAGACGCGGACATCAACTTTAATACCATGTAGACGACAAAGAAAATAGATGGGGACGATAATCGAAGTTTTTTGTTCAAACAATTGAATTGGTCTATATAGACTCTTTGTATTTGGAATCCATAGGTTTGAGAAATCACGAAAATCCATATTTACACAACGCCTTCTCCACCTCAAAACTCTAGAAATTCAATGTTCAACTCCTCAAAATAAATTGTGAATTGATTAGATGATAGGAAGCTTGTTTAAGAATGTACTCTCCATCTCTCTCGCTCTAAACTCAAACCTAGTATTGTTTGTAGGATTATGTGCACTCCGTGAGACTCTTTCGTGTGAAGATCCAGCTAGCTCAAGTGTGTAGAAACAAAAATACGATAGAGCATAACGAAAACCACGAAGTACTTGAATAATGATTATTTTTTGATCCTATTGTTTGAGTTACAAGACGGGGACATCAACTTTAATACCATGTAGACGACAAAGAAAATAGATGGGGACGATAATCGAAGGTTTTTGTTCAAACAATTGGACTGGCCTTTATAGAGTCTTAGTATTTGGAATCCATAGGTTTGAGAAATCATGAAAATCCATGTTTACACAATGCCTTCTCCACCTCAAAACGCTCGAAATTCAATGTTCAACTCCTCAAAATAAATTGTGAATTGATTAGATGATAGCAAGCTTGTTTAAGAATGTACTCTCCATCTCTCTCGCTCTAACCTCAAACCTAGTGTTTTTTAGGATTATGTGCACTCCGTGAGACTCTTTCGTGTGAAGATCCAGCTAGCTCAAGATGGTAGAAACCAAAATACGATAGAGCATAACGAAAAACATGAAGTACTTGAATAATGATTATTTTTTGATCCTATTGTTTGAGATACAAGACAGGGGGACATCAACTTTAATACCATGAAGACGACAAAGAAAATAGATGGGGACGATAATCGAAGGTTTTTGTTCAAACAATTGGACTGGTCTATATAGACTCTTTGTATTTGGAATCCATAGGTTTGAGAAATCACGAAAATCCCTGTTTACACAACGCCTTCTCCACCTCAAAACTGCTCAGAAATTCAATGTTCAACTCCTCAAAATAAATTGTGAATTGATTAGATGATAGCAAGCTTGTTTAAGAATGTACTCTCCATCTCTCTCGCTCTAAACTCAAACCTAGTGTTTTTGTAGGATTTCTGTGCACTCCGTGAGACTCTTTCGTGTGAAGATCCAGCTAGCTCAAGATTGAAGAAACAAAAATACGATAGAGCATAACGAAAAACATGAAGTACTTGAATAATGATGATTTTTTGATCCTATTGTTTGAGTTACAAGACGGGGACATCAACTTTAATACCATGTAGACGACAAAGAAAATAGATGGGGACGATAATCGAAGTTTTTGTTCAAACAATTGGACCGGTCTATATAGAGTCTTTGTATTTGGAATCCATAGGTTTGAGAAATCACGAAAATCCATGTTTACACAACGCCTTCTCCACCTCAAAAGCGCTCGAAATTCAATGTTCAACTCCTCAAAATAAATTGTGAATTGATTAGATGATAGGAAGCTTGTTTAAGAATGTACTCTCCATCTCTCTCGCTCTAACCTCAAACCTAGTGTTTTTTTAGGATTATGTTCACTCCGTGAGACTCTTTCGTGTGAAGATCCAGCTAGCTCAAGAGTGTAGAAACCAAAATACGATAGAGCATAACGAAAACCATGAAGTACTTGAATAATGATTATTTTTTATTATCCTATTGTTTGAGATACAAGATGGGGACATCAACTTTAATACCATGAAGACGACAAAGAAAATAGATGGGGACAATAATCGAAGGTTTTTGTTTAAACAATTGGACTAGTCTTTATAGAGTCTTAGTATTTGGAATCCATAGGTTTGAGAAATCATGAAAATCCATGTTTACACAACGCCTTCTCCACCTCAAAACTCGCTCGAAATTCAATGTTCAACTCCTCAAAATAAATTGTGAATTGATTAGATGATAGCAAGCTTGTTTAAGAATGTACTCTCCATCTCTCTCGCTCTAACCTCAAACCTAGTATTTTTTTAGGATTATGGTGCACTCCGTGAGACTCTTTCGTGTGAAGATCCGGCTAGCTCAAGGCTTGTAGAAACCAAAATACGATGGAGCATAACGAAAACCACGAAGTACTTGAATAATGATGATTTATTGATCCTATTGTTTGAGATACAAGACGGGGACATCAACTTTAATACCATGAAGACGACAAACAAAATAGATGGGGACGATAATCGAAGGTTTTGTTCAAACAATTGACTGGCCTTTATAGAATCTTAGTATTTGGAATCCATAGGTTTGAGAAATGATAAAAATCCATATTTACACAACGCCTTCTCCACCTCAAAACCTTACTCAGAAATTCAATTTTCCACTCCTCAAAATAAATTGTGAATTGGGTTTGATGATAGCAAGCTTGTTTAAGAGTGTACTCTCCATCTACTCTCGCTCTAACCTCCAACCTAGTATTTTTTTAGGATTTCCTTGTTCACTCCGTGAGACTCTTTCGTGTGAAGATCCGAATAGCTCAAGACTGTAGAAACCAAAATACGATAGAGCATGACGAAAACTACGAAGGTACTTGAATAATGATGATTTATTGATCCTATTGTTTGAGATACGAAGACGGGGACTTCAACTTTAATACCATGAAGACGACAAACAAAATAGATGGGGACGATAATCGAAGGGTTTTGTTCAGACAATTGATGGTGCCTTTATAGAATCTTAGTATTTGGAATCCATAGGTTTGAGAAATGATAAAAATCCATGTTTACACAACGCCTTTTCCACCTCAAAAGTGCTCAGAAATTCAATGTTCAACTCCTCAAAATAAATTGTGAATTGATTAGATGATATCAAGCTTGTTTAACAATGTACTCTCCATCTCTCTCGCTCTAATCTCAAACCTAGTCTTTTTTAGGATTCTGTGCACTCAGTGAGACTCTTTCATGTGAAGATCCAGATAGCTCAAGACTATAGAAACCAAAATACGATAGAGCATAACGAAAACCACGAAGTACTTGAATGATGACGATTTATTGATCCTATTGTTTGAGATGCAAGACGGGGACATCAAATTTAATACCATGAAGACGACAAACAAAATAGATGGGGACGATAATCAAAGGTTTATGTTCAAACAATTGGACTGGCCTTTATAGAGTCTTAGTATTTGGAATCCATAGGTTTGAGAAATGATAAAAATCCATGTTTGCACAACGCCTTCTCCACCTCAAAGCTGCTCAGAAATTCAATTTTCCACTCCTAAAAATAAATTGTGAATTGATTTGATGATAGCAAGCTTGTTTAAGAATGTACTCTCCATCTCTCTCGTTCTAACCTCAAACCTAGTATTTTTTAGGATTACATTGCACTCAGTGAGACTCTTTCGTGGGAAGATCCGGCTAGCTCAAGATGGTAGAAACCACAATACGATAGAGCATGACGAAAACTACGAAGTACTTGAATAATGATTATTTATTGATCCTATTGTTTGAGATACAAGACGGGGGGATATCAACTTTAATACCATGAAGACGACAAACAAAATAGATGGGGACAATGATCGAAGGGTTTTGTTGAACCAATTGGGCTGGCTCTTTGTAGAGTCTTAGTTATTTGGAATCCATAGCTTTGAGAAATGATAAAAATCCATGTTTACACAACGCCTTCTCCACCTCAAACCTGCTCGAAATTCAATATTCAACTCCTCAAAATAAATTGTGAATTAATTCGATGATAGCAAGCTTGTTTAACATTGTGCTCTCCATCTCTCTCGCTCCAACCTCAAACCTAGTCTCTTTTTAGGATTCAGTGCACTCAGTGAGACTCTTTCGTGTGAAGATCCAGTTCGCTCAAGACTACAGAAACCAAAATACGATAGAGCATAACGAAAACCATGAAGTACTTGAATAATGACGATTTATTGATCCTATTGTTTGAGATGCAAGACGAGGGGACATCAAATTTAATACCATGAAGACGACAAACAAAATAGATGGGGACGATAATCAAAGGTTTTGTTCAAACAATTGGACTGCCCTTTATAGAGTCTTAGTATTTGGAATCCATAGGTTTGAGAAATGATAAAAATCCATATTTACACAACGCCTTCTCCACCTCAAGCGCTCGAAATTCAATGTTCCACTCCTGAAAATAAATTGTGAATTGATTTGATGATAGCAAGCTTGTTTAAGAGTGTACTCTCCATCTCTCTCGCTCTAACCTCAAACCTAGTCTTTTTTAGTATTCTGTTCACTCCGTGAGACTCTTTCGTGTGAAGATCCGAGCTAGTCAAAGCGGTAGAAACCAAAATACGATAGAGCATGACGAAAACTACGAAGTACTCGAATAATGATGATTTATTGATCCTCTTGTTTGAGATACAAGACAGGGGATATCAACTTTAATACCATGAAGACGACAAACAAAATAGACGGGGACGATGATCGAAGGTTTTTGTTTAAACAATTGGACTAGTCTTTATAGAGTCTTAGTAATTGGAAACCATAGGTTTGAGAAATGATAAAAATCCATGTTTACACAACGCCTTCTCCACCTCAAAAGCTAACTCGAAATTCAATATTCAACTCCTCAAAATAAATTGTGAATTGATTTGATGATAACAAGCTTGTTTAAGAATGTACTCTCCATCTCTCTCGCTCTAACCTCAAACCTAGTCTTTTTTAGGATTCTCGTGCACTTTCCAGTGAGATTCTTTCATGTGAAGATCCAGCTCGCTCAAGACCATAGAAACCAAAATACGATAGAGCATAACGAAAACCACGAAGTACTTGAATAATGATGATTTATTGATCCTATTGTTTGAGATGCAAGACAGGGACATCAACTTTAATACCATGAAGACGACAAACAAAATAGATGGGGACGATAATCAAAGGTTTTTGTTCAAACAATTGGGTGGCCTTTATAGAATCTTAGTATTTGGAATCCATAGGTTTGAGAAATGATAAAAATCCATGTTTACACAACGCCTTCTCCACCTCAAAGCGCTCGGAAATTCAATGTTCCACTCCTCAAAATAAATTGTGAATTGATTTGATGATAGCAAGCTTGTTTAAGAATGTACTCTCCATCTCTCTCGCTCCAACCTCAAACCTAGTCTTTTTTTAGGATTAGCGTGCACTCAGTGAGACTCTTTCGTAGGAAGATCCGGCTAGCTCAAGACGGTAGAAACCAAAATACGATAGAGCATGACGAAAACCACAAAGTACTTGAATAATGATGATTTATTGATCCTCTTGTTTGAGATACAAGACGGGGGACATCAACTTTAATACCATGAAGACGACAAAAAAAATAGATGGGGACGATAATCGAAGGTTTTTGTTCAAACAATTGGACCAGCCTTTATAGAGTCTTAGTATTTGGAATCCATAGCTTTGAGAAATGATAAAAATCCATGTTTACACAACGCCTTCTCCACCTCAAAACTGCTCAGAAATTCAATGTTCAACTCCTCAAAATAAATTTTGAATTGATTAGATGAGAGCAAGCTTGTTTAAGAATGTACTCTCCATCTCTCTCGCTCTAACCTCAAACCGAGTCTTTTTGTAGGATTCAGTGCACTCAGTGAGACTATTTCATGTGAAGATCCGGCTAGCTCAAGACTATAGAAACCAAAATACGATAGAGCATAACGAAAACCACGAAGTACTTGAATAATGACGATTTATTGATCCTATTGTTTGAGATACGAAGACGGGGACATCAAATTTAATACCATGAAGACGACAAACAAAATAGATGGGGACGATGATCAAAGGTTTTTGTTCAAACAATTGGAGTACCCTTTATAGAGTCTTAGTATTTGGAATCCATAGGTTTGAGAAATGATAAAAATCCATGTTTACACAACGCCTTCTCCACCTCAAAACTGCTTGAAATTCAATGTTCCACTCCTCAAAATAAATTGTGAATTAATTTGATGATAGCAAGCTTGTTTAAGAATGTACTCTCCATCTCTCTCGCTCTAACCTCAAACCTAGTCTTTTTTTAGGATTACGTGCACTCCGTGAGACTCTTTCGTGTGAAGATCCGGCTAGCTCAAGGCTTGTAGAAACCAAAATACGATAGAGCATAACGAAAACCACGAAGTACTTGAATAATGATTATTTATTGATCCTATTGTTTGAGATACAAGACGGGGACATCAACTTTAATACCATGAAAACGACAAACAAAATAGATGGGGAAAATGATCGAAGGTTTTTGTTCAAACAATTGGACTGGTCTTTATAGAGTCTTAGTATTTGGAAACCATAGGTTTGAGAAATGATAAAAATCCATGTTTACACAACGCCTTCTCCACCTCAAAACTGCTCAGAAATTCAATGTTCAACTCCTCAAAATAAATTGTGAATTGATTTGATGATAGCAAGCTTGTTTAAGAATGTACTCTCCATCTCTCTCGCTCTAACCTCAAATCGAGTCTTTTTGTAGGATTACTGTCACTCCGTGAGACTCTTTCGTGTGAAGATCCGACTAGCTCAAGACTGGTAGAAACCAAAATACGATAGAGCATAACGAAAACCACGAAGTACTTGAATAATGATGATTTATTGATCCTATTGTTTGAGATACAAGACGGGGACATCAACTTTAATACCATGAAGACGACAAACAAAAAAGATGGGGACAATGATCGAAGGTTTTTGTTCAAACAATTGGGTAGTCATTATAGAGTCTTAGTATTTGGAATCCATAGGTTTGAGAAATGATAAAAATCCATGTTTACACAACGCCTTCTCCACCTCAAAAACTCGCTTAGAAATTCAATGTTCCACTCCTCAAAATAAATTGTGAATTGATTTGATGATAGCGAAGCTTGTTTAAGAATGTACTCTCCATCTCTCTCGCTCTAACCTCAAACCTAGTCTTTTTTTAGATTACTGTGCACTCCGTGAGACTCTTTCGTGTGAAGATCTAGCTAGCTCAAGACCGTAGAAGCCAAAATACGATAGAGCATAACGAAAACCACGAAGTATTGAATAATGATGATTTATTGATCCTATTGTTTGAGATACAAGACGGGGACATCAACTTTAATACCATGAAGACGACAAACAAAATAGATGGGGACGATGATCGAAGGTTTTTGTTCAAACAATTGGATTGGTCTTTATAGAGTCTTAGTATTTGGAATCCATAGGTTTGAGAAATGATAAAAATCCATGTTTACACAACGCCTTCTCCACCTCAAAACTGCTCAGAAATTCAATGTTCAACTCCTCAAAATAAATTGTGAATTGATTAGATGATAGCAAGCTTGTTTAAGAATGTACTCTCCATCTCTCTCGCTCTAACCTCAAACCTAGTCTTTTTGTAGGATTCTGTGCACTCCGTGAGACTATTTCGTGTGAAGATCCATTAGCTCAAGACTGTAGAAACCAAAATACGATAGAGCATAACGAAAACCACGAAGTACTTGAATAATGATGATTTATTGATCCTATTGTTTAAGATACAAGACGGGGACATCAACTTTAATACCATGAAGACGACAAACAAAATAGATGGGGACAATAATCGAAGGTTTTGTTCAAACAATTGGACTGGTCTTTATAGAGTCTTAGTATTTGGAATCCATAGGTTTGAGAAATGATAAAAATCCATGTTTACACAACGCCTTCTCCACCTCAAAACTGCTCGAAAATTCAATGTTCAACTCCTCAAAATAAATTGTGAATTGATTTGATGATAGCAAGCTTGTTTAAGAATGTACTCTCCATCTCTCTCGCTCTAACCTCAAACCTAGTCTTTTTTTAGGATTACGTGCACTCCGTGAGACTCTTTTTCGTGTGAAGATCCGGCTAGCTCAAGACTGTAGAAACCAAAATACGATAGAGCATAACGAAAACCACGAAGTACTTGAATAATGATGATTTATTGATCCTATTGTTTGAGATACAAGACGGGGGACATCAACTTTAATACCATGAAGACGACAAAAAAAATAGATGGGGACGATAATCGAAGGTTTTTGTTCAAACAATTGGATTGGCCTTTGGGAGTCTTAGTATTTGGAATCCTTAGCTTTGAGAAATGATAAAAATCCATGTTTACACAACGCCTTCTCCACCTCAAACTGCTCGAAATTCAATGTTCAACTCCTCAAAATAAATTGTGAATTGATTTGATGATAGCAAGCTTGTTTAAGAATGTACTCTCCATCTCTCTCGCTCTAACCTCAAACCTAGTCTTTTTGTAGGATTCTGTGCACTCCGTGAGACTCTTTCGTGTGAAGATCCGGCTAGCTCAAATCTGTAGAAACCAAAATACGATAGAGCATAACGAAAACCACGAAGTACTTGAATAATGATGATTTATTGATCCTATTGTTTGAGATACAAGACGGGGACATCAACTTTAATACCATGAAGACGACAAACAAAATAGATGGGGACGATGATCGAAGGTTTATGTTCAAACAATTGGACTAGTCTTTATAGAGTCTTAGTATTTGGATTCCATAGGTTTGAGAAATGATAAAAATCCATGTTTACACAACGGCTTTTCCACCTCAAAACTGCTCAAAAATTCAATGTTCAACTCCTCAAAATAAATTGTGAATTGATTTGATGATAGCAAGCTTGTTTAAGAATGTACTCTCCATCTCTCTCGCTCTAATCTCAAACCTAGTATTGTTTTAGGATTCTGTGCACTCCGTGAGACTCTTTCGTGTGAAAATCTAGCTAGCTCAAGACCTATAGAAACCAAAATACGATAGAGCATAACGAAAACCACGAAGTACTTGAATAATGATGATTTATTGATCCTATTGTTTGAGATACAAGACGGGGACATCAACTTTAATACCATGAAGACGACAAACAAAATAGATGGGGACGATAATCAAAGGTTTATGTTCAAACAATTGGACTGGCCTTTATAGAATCTTAGTATTTGGAATCCATAGGTTTGAGAAATGATAAAAATCCATATTTACACAACGCCTTCCCCACCTCAAAACTGCTCAGAAATTCAATTTTCCACTCCTCAAAATAAATTGTGAATTGATTTGATGATAGCAAGCTTGTTTAAGAGTGTACTCTCCATCTCTCTCGCTCTAACCTCCAACCTAGTATTTTTTTAGGATTCTGTTCACTCCGTGAGACTCTTTCGTGTGAAGATCCAGCTAGCTCAAGACGGTAGAAACCAAAATACGATAGAGCATGACGAAAACTATGAAGTACTTGAATAATGATGATTTATTGATCCTATTGTTTGAGATACAAGACAGGGGATATCAACTTTAATACCATGAAGACGACAAACAAAATAGATGGGGACGATAATCGAAGGGTTTTGTTCAAACAATTGGATCGGCCTTTATAGAATCTTAGTAATTGGAATCCATAGCTTTGAGAAATGATAAAAATCCATGTTTACACAACGCCTTTTCCACCTCAAAACTTCTCGAAATTCAATATTCAACTCCTCAAAATAAATTGTGAATTGATTAGATGATAACAAGCTTGTTTAACATTGTACTCTCCATCTCTCTCGCTCTAACCTCAAACCTAGTCTTTTTGTAGGATTCTGTGCACTCCGTGAGACTCTTTCATGTGAAGATCCAGCTAGCTCAAGACTATAGAAACCAAAATACGATAGAGCATAACGAAAACACACGAAGTACTTGAATAATGACGATTTATTGATCCTATTGTTTGAGATGCAAGACGGGGACATCAAATTTAATACCATGAAGACGACAAAAAAAATAGATGGGGACGATAATCAAAGGTTTTTGTTCAAAAAATTGGACTGGTCATTATAGAGTCTCAGTATTTGGAAACCATAGGTTTGAGAAATGATAAAAATCCATGTTTACACAACGCCTTCTCCACCTCAAAACTCGCCTAGAAATTCAATGTTCCACTCCTCAAAATAAATTGTGAATTAATTTGATGATAGCAAGCTTGTTTAAGAATGTACTCTCCATCTCTCTCGCTCTAACCTCAAACCTAGTCTTTTTTAGGATTCTGTGCACTCCGTGAGACTCTTTCGTGTGAAGATCCAGCTAGCTCAAAACCGTAGAAACCAAAATACGATAGAGCATGACGAAAACCACGAAGTACTTGAAATAATGATGATTTATTGATCCTATTGTTTGAGATACAAGACGGGGGACATCAACTTTAATACCATGAAGACGACAAACAAAATAGATGGGGACGATAATCGAAGGTTTTTGTTCAAACAATTGGAGTAGCCTTTCTATAGAATCTTAGTAATTGGAATCCATAGCTTTGAGAAATGATAAAAATCCATGTTTACACAACGCCTTCTCCACCTCAAAGCTGCTCGGAAATTCAATGTTCAACTCCTCAAAATAAATTGTGAGTTGATTTGATGATAGCAAGCTTGTTTAAGAATGTACTCTCCATCTCTCTCGCTCTAACCTCAAACCTAGTCTTTTTGTAGGATTCTATGCACTCCGTGAGACTCTTTCGTGTGAAGATCCAGCTAGCTCAAGACTGTAGAAACCAAAATACGATAGAGCATAACGAAAACCACGAAGTACTTGAATAATGATGATTTATTGATCCTATTGTTTAAGATACAAGACAGGGGACATCAACTTTAATACCATGAAGACGACAAACAAAATAGATGGGGACGATAATCGAAGGTTTTTTTTCAAACAATTGGATTGGCCTTTATAGAGTCTTAGTATTTGGAAACCATAGGTTTGAGAAATGATAAAAATCCATGTTTACACAACGCCTTCTCAACCTCAAAACGCTCGGAAATTCAATGTTCCACTCCTCAAAATAAATTGTGAATTGATTTGATGATAGCAAGCTTGTTTAAGAATGTACTCTCCATCTCTCTCGCTCTAACCTCAAACCTAGTCTTTTTTTAGGATTCCGTGCACTCCGTGAGACTCTTTCGTGTGAAGATCCGGCTAGCTCAAGACCGTAGAAACCAAAATACGATAGAGCATAACGAAAACCATGAAGTACTTGAATAATGATGATTTATTGATCCTATTGTTTGAGATACAAGACGGGGACATCAACTTTAATACCATGAAGACGACAAAAAAAATAGATGGGGACGATAATCGAAGGTTTTTGTTCAAACAATTGGACTGGTCTTTATAGAGTCTTAGTATTTGGAATCCATAGGTTTGAGAAATGATAAAAATCCATGTTTACACAACGCCTTCTCCACCTCAAAACTGCTTAGAAATTCAATGTTCAACTCCTCAAAATAAATTGTGAATTGATTTGATGATAGCAAGCTTGTTTAAGAATGTACTCTCCATCTCTCTCGCTCTAACCTCAAACCTAGTCTTTTTGTAGGATTCTGTGCACTCCGTGAGACTCTTTCGTGTGAAGATCCGGCTAGCTCAGAGACTGTAGAAACCAAAATACGATAGAGCATAACGAAAACCACGAAGTACATGAATAATGATGATTTATTGATCCTATTGTTTGAGATACAAGACGGGGACATCAACTTTAATACCATGAAGACGACAAACAAAATAGATGGGGACGATAATCGAAGGTTTTTGTTCAAACAATTGGACTAGCCTTTATAGAGTCTTAGTATTTGGAATCCATAGGTTTGAGAAATGATAAAAATCCATGTTTACACAACGCCTTCTCCACCTCAAAATTGCTCGAAATTCAATGTTCAACTCCTCAAAATAAATTGTGAATTGATTTGATGATAGCAAGCTTGTTTAAGAATGTACTCTCCATCTCTCTCGCTCTAACCTCAAACCTAGTCTTTTTTAGGATTCTCGTGCACTCCGTGAGACTCTTTCGTGTGAAGATCCGGCTAGCTCAAGACTGTAGAAACCAAAATACGATAGAGCATAACGAAAACCACGAAGTACTTGAATAATGATGATTTATTGATCCTATTGTTTGAGATACAAGACAGGGACATCAACTTTAATACCATGAAGACGACAAACAAAATAGATGGGGACGATAATCGAAGGTTTTTGTTCAAACAATTGGACTGGCCTTTATAGAGTCTTAGTATTTGGAATCCATAGGTTTGAGAAATGATAAAAATCCATGTTTACACAACGCCTTCTCCACCTCAAAACCGCTCGAAATTCAATGTTCAACTCCTCAAAATAAATTGTGAATTGATTTGATGATAGCAAGCTTGTTTAAGAATGTACTCTCCATCTCTCTCGCTCTAACCTCAAACCTAGTCTTTTTTAGGATTCTGCACTCCGTGAGACTCTTTCGTGTGAAGATCCGGCTAGCTCAAGACTCTAGAAACCAAAATACGATAGAGCATAACGAAAACCACGAAGTACTTGAATAATGATGATTTATTGATCCTATTGTTTGAGATACAAGACGGGGACATCAACTTTAATACCATGAAGACGACAAAAAAAATAGATGGGGACGATAATCGAAGGTTTTTGTTCAAACAATTGGGTAGCCTTTATAGAGTCTTAGTATTTGGAATCCATAGCTTTGAGAAATGATAAAAATCCATGTTTACACAACGCCTTCTCCACCTCAAAACCGCTTAGAAATTCAATGTTCAACTCCTCAAAATAAATTTTGAATTGATTAGATGATAGCAAGCTTGTTTAAGAATGTACTCTCCATCTCTCTCGCTCTAACCTCAAACCTAGTCTTTTTGTAGGATTCCGTGCACTCCGTGAAACTCTTTCGTGTGAAGATCCAGCTAGCTCAAGTCTATAGAAACCAAAATACGATAGAGCATAACGAAAACCACGAAGTACTTGAATAATGACGATTTATTGATCCTATTGTTTGAGATACAAGACAGGGGACATCAAATTTAATACCATGAAGACGACAAACAAAATAGATGGGGACGATAATCGAAGGTTTTTGTTCAAACAATTGGACTGGCCTTTATAGAGTCTTAGTATTTGGAATCCATAGGTTTGAGAAATGATAAAAATCCATGTTTACACAACGCCTTCTCCACCTCAAAACTGCTCAGAAATTCAATGTTCAACTCCTCAAAATAAATTGTGAATTGATTTGATGATAGCAAGCTTGTTTAAGAATGTACTCTCCATCTCTCTCGCTCTAACCTCAAACCTAGTCTTTTTGTAGGATTCTGTGCACTCCGTGAGACTCTTTCGTATGAAGATCCAGCTAGCTCAAGACTGTAGAAACCAAAATACGATAGAGCATAACGAAAACCACGAAGTACTTGAATAATGATGATTTATTGATCCTATTGTTTGAGATACAAGACGGGGGACATCAACTTTAATACCATGAAGACGACAAACAAAATAGATGGGGACGATAATCGAAGGTTTTTGTTCAAACAATTGGACTAGTCCTTTATAGAGTCTTAGTATTTGGAAACCATAGGTTTGAGAAATGATAAAAATCGATGTTTACACAACGCCTTCTCCACCTCAAAACTTCTCGAGAAATTCAATTTTCCAACTCCTCAAAATAAATTGTGAATTGATTTGATGATAGCAAGCTTGTTTAAGAATGTACTCTCCATCTCTCTCGCTCTAACCTCAAACCTAGTCTTTTTAGGATTCTGTGCACTCCGTGAGACTCTTTCGTGGGAAGATCCAGCTAGCTAGAGACCGTAGAAACCAAAATACGATAGAGCATAACGAAAACCACGAAGTACTTGAATAATGATGATTTATTGATCCTCTTGTTTGAGATACAAGACAGGGGACATCAACTTTAATACCGTGAAGACGACAAAAAAAATAGATGGGGACGATAATCGAAGGTTTTTGTTCAAACAATTGGACTGGCCTTTATAGAGTCTTAGTATTTGGAATCCATAGCTTTGAGAAATGATAAAAATCCATGTTTACACAACGCCTTCTCCACCTCAAACCTTCTCGAAAATTCAATGTTCAACTCCTCAAAATAAATTTTGAATTGATTAGATGAGAGCAAGCTTGTTTAAGAATGTACTCTCCATCTCTCTCGCTCTAACCTCAAACCTAGTCTTTTTGTAGGATTCCGTGCACTCCGTGAGACTCTTTCGTGTGAAGATCCAAACTAGCTAGAGACTATAGAAACCAAAATACGATAGAGCATAACGAAAACCACGAAGTACTTGAATAATGATGATTTATTGATCCTATTGTTTGAGATGCAAGACAGGGGACATCAACTTTAATACCATGAAGACGACAAACAAAATAGATGGGGACGATAATCGAAGGTTTTTGTTCAAACAATTGGACTAGCCTTTATAGAGTCTTAGTATTTGGAATCCATAGGTTTGAGAAATGATAAAAATCCATGTTTACACAACGCCTTCTCCACCTCAAAACTTGCTCAGAAATTCAATGTTCAACTCCTAAAAATAAATTGTGAATTGATTTGATGATAGCAAGCTTGTTTAAGAATGTACTCTCCATCTCTCTCGCTCTAACCTCAAACCTAGTCTTTTTTAGGATTCGTGCACTCCGTGAGACTCTTTCGTGTGAAGATCCAGCTAGCTCAAGACCGTAGAAACCAAAATACGATAGAGCATAACGAAAACCACGAAGTACTTGAATAATGATGATTTATTGATCCTATTGTTTGAGATACAAGACAGGGGACATCAACTTTAATACCATGAAGACGACAAACAAAATAGATGGGGACGATAATCGAAGGTTTTTGTTCAAACAATTGGACTAGCCTTTATAGAGTCTTAGTATTTGGAATCCATAGGTTTGAGAAATGATAAAAATCCATGTTTACACAACGCCTTCTCCACCTCAAAACTTCTCGAAATTCAATGTTCAACTCCTCAAAATAAATTTTGAATTGATTAGATGATAGCAAGCTTGTTTAAGAATGTACTCTCCATCTCTCTCGCTCTAACCTCAAACCTAGTCTTTTTTAGGATTCCTGTGCACTCCGTGAGACTCTTTCGTGTGAAGATCCAGCTAGCTTCAGCGACAACTAGAAACCAAAATACGATAGAGCATAACGAAAACCACGAAGTACTTGAATAATGACGATTTATTGATCCTATTGTTTGAGATGCAAGACGGGGACATCAAATTTAATACCATGAAGACGACAAACAAAATAGATGGGGACGATAATCAAAGGTTTTTGTTCAAACAATTGAATTGCCTTTATAGAGTCTTAGTATTTGGAATCCATAGCTTTGAGAAATGATAAAAATCCATGTTTACACAACGCCTTCTCCACCTCAAAACTGCTTGAAATTCAATGTTCCACTCCTCAAAATAAATTGTGAATTAATTTGATGATAGCAAGCTTGTTTAAGAATGTACTCTCCATCTCTCTCGCTCTAACCTCAAACCTAGTCTTTTTGTAGGACTCTATGCACTCCGTGAGACTCTTTCGTGGGAAGATCCAGCTAGCTCAAGACCGTAGAAACCAAAATACGATAGAGCATGATGAAAACCACGAAGTACTCGAATAATGATGATTTATTGATCCTATTGTTTGAGATACAAGACGAGGGACATCAACTTTAATACCATGAAGACGACAAACAAAATAGATGGGGACAATGATCGAAGGTTTTTGTTCAAACAATTGGACTAGTCTTTGTAGAGTCTTAGTATTTGGAAACCATAGGTTTGAGAAATGATAAAAATCGATGTTTACACAACGCCTTCTCCACCTCAAAACTGCTCAGAAATTCAATTTTCCACTCCTCAAAATAAATTATGAATTGATTTGATGATAGCAAGCTTGTTTAAGAATGTACTCTCCATCTCTCTCGCTCTAACCTCAAACCTAGTCTTTTTTTAGGATTCTCGTTCACTCCGTGAGACTCTTTCGTGTGAAGATCCAGCTAGCTCAAGACTGTAGAAACCAAAATACGATAGAGCATGACGAAAACCACGAAGTACTTGAATAATGATGATTTATTGATCCTATTGTTTGAGATACAAGACAGGGGACATCAACTTTAATACCATGAAGACGACAAACAAAATAGATGGGGACGATAATCGAAGGTTTTTGTTCAAACAATTGGATTGGCCTTTATAGAATCTTAGTAATTGGAATCCATAGCTTTGAGAAATGATAAAAATCCATATTTACACAACGCCTTCTCCACCTCAAAACTTCTCAGAAATTCAATTTTCCACTCCTCAAAATAAATTATGAATTTATTTGATGATAGCAAGCTTGTTTAAAAATGTACTCTCCATCTCTCTCGCTCTAACCTCAAACCTAGTCTTTTTTTAGGATTCTGTTCACTCCGTGAGACTCTTTCGTGTGAAGATCCAGCTAGCTCAAGACTGTAGAAACCAAAATACGATAGAGCATGACGAAAACCACGAAGTACTTGAATAATGATGATTTATTGATCCTATTGTTTGAGATACAAGACAGGGGACATCAACTTTAATACCATGAAGACGACAAACAAAATAGATGGGGACGATAATCGAAGGTTTTTGTTCAAACAATTGGACTGGCCTTTATAGAATCTTAGTAATTGGAATCCATAGCTTTGAGAAATGATAATAATCCATGTTTACACAACATCTTCTCCACCTCAAAACTGCTCAGAAATTCAATGTTCAACTCCTCAAAATAAATTGTGAATTGATTTGATGATAGAAAGCTTGTTTAAGAATGTACTCTCCATCTCTCTCGCTATAACCTCAAACCTAGTTTGTTTGTAGGATTCTGTGCACTCCGTCAGACTCTTTCGTGTGAAGATCCATCTAGATCCAGACTGTAGAAACCAAAATACGATAGAGCATAACGAAAACCACGAAGTACTTGAATAATGATGATTTATTGATCCAATTGTTTGAGATACAAGACGGGGACATCAACTTTAATACCATGTAGACGACAAACAAAATAGATGGGGACGATTATCGACGATTGTTGTTCAAACAATTGGACTGGCCTTTATAGAGTCTTAGTGTTTGGAATCCATAGCTTTGAGAAATGATAAAAATCCATGTTTACACAATGCCTTCTCCACCTCAAAACCGCTCGAAATTCAATTTTCCACTCCTCAAAATAAATTGTGAATTGATTTGATGATAGCAAGCTTGTTTAAGAATGTACTCTCCATCTCTCTCGCTCTAACCTCAAACCTAGTCTTTTTGTAGGATTCTCGTGCACTCCGTGAGACTCTTTCGTGTGAAGATCCAGGTAGCTCAAGAGATCGTAGAAATCAAAATGCGATAGAGCATAACGAAAAAAACGAAGTACATGAATAATGATGATTTATTGATCCTATTGTTTAAGATACAAGACGGGGACATCAACTTTAATTCCATGAAGACGACAAAAAAAATAGATGGGGACAATGATCGAAGGTTTTTTTTCAAACAATTGGACTCGTCTTTATAGAGTCTTAGTATTTGGAAACCATAGGTTTGAGAAATGATAAAAATCCATGTTTACACAACACTTTCTCCACCTCAAAACGCTTCTCGAAATTCAATGTTCAACTCCTCAAAATAAATTGTGAATTTATTTGATGATAGCAAGCTTGTTTAAGAATGTACTCTCCATCTCTCTCGCTCTAACCTCAAACCCAGTCTTTTTTAGGATTCATGTGCACTCCGTGAGACTCTTTCGTGTGAAGATCCAGCTAGCTCAAGACTGTAGAAACCAAAATACGATAGAGCATAACGAAAACCACGAAGTACTTGAATAATGATGATTTATTGATCCTATTGTTTGAGATACAAGACAGGGACATCAACTTTAATACCATGAAGACGACAAACAAAATAGATGGGGACGATAATGAAAGGTTTTTGTTCAAACAATTGGACTGGCCTTTATAGAGTCTTAGTATTTGGAATCTATAGGTTTGAGAAATGATAAAAATCCATGTATACACAACGCCTTCTCCACTTCAAAACTGCTTAGAAATTCAATGTTCAACTCCTCAAAATAAATTGTGAATTGATTTGACGATAACAAGCTTGTTTAAGAATGTACTCTCCATCTCTCTCGCTCTAACCTCAAACCTAGTCTTTTCTTAGGATTCTGTGCACTTCGTGAGACTCTTTCGTTTGAAGATCCAGCTAGCTCAAGACTGTAGAAACTAAAATACGATAGAGCATAACGAAAAACGCAAGTACTTGAATAATGATGATTTTTTGATCCAATTGTTTGAGATACAAGACGGGGACATCAAATTTAATACCATGAAGACGACAAACAAAATAGATGGGGACGATAATCAAAGGTTTTTGTTCAAACAACTGGACTGGCCTTTATAGAGTCTTAGTATTTGGAATCCATAGGTTTGAGAAATGATAAAAATCCATGTTTACACAACGCCTTCTCCACCTCAAAACTGCTTAGAAATTCAATGTTCCACTCCTCAAAATAAATTGTGAATTCATTTGATGATAGCAAGCTTGTTTAAGAATGTACTCTCCATCTCTCCCGCTCTAACCACAAACCTAGTCTTTTGTAGGATTCTGTGCACTCCATGAGACTCTTTCGTGTGAAGATCCAGCTAGCTAGAGACTCTAGAAACAAAAATACCATAGAGCATAACGAAAACCACGAAGTACTTGAATAATGATGATTTATTGAACCTATTGTTTGAGATACAAGACAGGGGACATCAACTTTAATACCGTGAAGACGACAAAAAAAATAGATGGGGACGATAATCGAAGGTTTTTGTTCAAACAATTGGACTGGCCTTTATAGAGTCTTAGTATTTGGAATCCATAGCTTTGAGAAATGATAAAAATCCATGTTTACACAACGCCTTCTCCACCTCAAACTTCTCGAAATTCAATCTTCAACTCCTCAAAATAAATTAAGAATTGATTAGATGATAGCAAGCTTGTTTAAGAATGTACTCTCCATCCCTCTCGCTCTAACCACAAACCTAGTGTTTTGTAGGATTCTGTGCACTCCGTGAGACTCTTTCGTGTGAAGATGCAGCTAGCTAGAGACCATAGAAACAAAAATACGATAGAGCATAACGAAAACAACGAAGTACTTGACTAATGATGATTTATTGATCCTATTGTTTGAGATACAAGACAAGGGACATCAACTTTAATACCGTGAAGACGACAAACAAAATAGATGGGGACGATAATTGAAGGTTTTTGTTCAAACAATTTGACTAGCCTTTATAGAGTCTTAGTATTTGGAATCCATAGCTTTGAGAAATGATAAAAATCCATGTTTACACAACGCCTTCTCCACCTCAAAACTGCTCATAAATTCAATCTTCAACTCCTAAAAATAAATTATGAATTGATTAGATGATAGCAAGCTTGTTTAAGAATGTACTCTCCATCTCTCTCGCTCTAACCACAAACCTAGTGTTTTGTAGGATTCTGTGCACTCCGTGAGACTCTTTCGTGTGAAAATCCAGCTAGCTAGAGACTGTAGAAACAAAAATACGATAAAGCATAACGAAAACAACGAAGTACCTGAATAATGATGATTTATTGGTCCTATTGTTTGAGATACAAGACAGGGGACATCAACTTTAATACCGTAAAGACGACAAACAAAATAGATGGGGACGATAATTGAAGGTTTTTGTTCAAACAATTGGACTGGCCTTTATAGAGTCTTAGTATTTTGAATCCATAGCTTTGAGAAATGATAAAAATCCATGTTTACACAACGCCTTCTCCACCTCAAAACTGCTCAGAAGTTCAATGTTCAACTCCTCAAAATAAATTGTGAATTGATTAGATGATAGCAAGCTTGTTTAAGAATGTACTCTCCATCTCTCTTGCTCTAACCACAAACCTAGTCTTTTGTAGGATTCTGTGCACTCCGTGAGACTCTTTTGTGTGAAGATCCAGCTAGCTAGAGACTGTAGAAACAAAAATACGATAGAGCATAACGAAAACAACGAAGTACTTGAATAATGATGATTTATTGATCCTATTGTTTGAGATACAAGACATGGGACATCAACTTTAATACCATGAAGACGACAAACAAAATAGATGGGGACGATAATTGAAGGTTTTTGTTCAAACAATTGGACTGGCCTTTATAGAGTCTTAGTATTTTGAATCCATAGCTTTGACAAATGATAAAAATCCATGTTTACACAACGCCTTCTCCACCTCAAAACTTCTCAGAAGTTCAATGTTCAACTCCTCAAAATAAATTGTGAATTGATTAGATGATAGCAAGCTTGTTTAAGAATGTACTCTCCATCTCTCTCGCTCTAACCACAAACCTAGTGTTTTCTAGGATTCTGTGCACTCCGTGAGACTCTTTCGTGTGAAAATCCGGCTAGCTAGAGACCGTAGAAACAAAAATACGATAGAGCATAACGAAAACAACGAAGTACTTGAATAATGATGATTTATTGATCCTATTGTTTGAGATACAAGACATGGGACATCAACTTTAATACCACGTAAAGACGACAAACAAAATAGATGGGGACGATAATTGAAGGTTTTTGTTCAAACAATTGGACTGGCCTTTATAGAGTCTTAGTATTTGGAATCCATAGCTTTGAGAAATGATAAAAATCCATGTTTACACAACGCCTTCTCCACCTCAAAACTGCTCAGAAATTCAATCTTCAACTCCTCAAAATAAATTGTGAATTGATTAGATGATAGCAAGCTTGTTTAAGAATGTACTCTCCATCTCTCTCGCTCTAACCACAAACCTAGTGTTTTGTAGGATTCTGTGCACTCCGTGAGACTCTTTCGTGTGAAGATCCAGCTAGCTAGAGACTGTAGAAACAAAAATACGATAAAGCATAACGAAAACAACGAAGTACTTGAATAATGATGATTTATTGATCCTATTGTTTGAGATACAAGACATGGGACATCAACTTTAATACCATAAAGACGACAAACAAAATAGATGGGGACGATAATTGAAGGTTTTTGTTCAAACAATTGGACTGGCCTTTATAGAGTCTTAGTATTTGGAATCCATAGCTTTGAGAAATGATAAAAATCCATGTTTACACAACGCCTTCTCCACCTCAAAACTGCTCAGAAGTTCAATGTTCAACTCCTCAAAATAAATTGTGAATTGATTAGATGATAGCAAGCTTGTTTAAGAATGTACTCTCCATCTCTCTTGCTCTAACCACAAACCTAGTCTTTTGTAGGATTCTGTGCACTCCGTGAGACTCTTTTGTGTGAAGATCCAGCTAGCTAGAGACTGTAGAAACAAAAATACGATAGAGCATAACGAAAACAACGAAGTACTTGAATAATGATGATTTATTGGTCCTATTGTTTGAGATACAAGACATGGGACATCAACTTTAATACCATGTAAAGACGACAAACAAAATAGATGGGGACGATAATTGAAGGTTTTTGTTCAAACAATTGGACCGGCCTTTATAGAGTCTTAGTATTTTGAATCCATAGCTTTGAGAAATGATAAAAATCCATGTTTACACAACGCCTTCTCCACCTCAAAACTGCTCGAAATTCAATCTTCAACTCCTCAAAATAAATTATGAATTGATTAGATGATAGCAAGCTTGTTTAAGAATGTACTCTCCATCTCTCTCGCTCTAACCACAAACCTAGTGTTTTGTAGGATTCCGTGCACTCCGTGAGACTCTTTCGTGTGAAGATCCAGCTAGCTAGAGACTGTAGAAACAAAAATACGATAGAGCATAACGAAAACAACGAAGTACTTGAATAATGATGATTTATTGATCCTATTGTTTGAGATACAAGACATGGGACATCAACTTTAATACCGTGAAAGACGACAAACAAAATAGATGGGGACGATAATTGAAGGTTTTTGTTCAAACAATTGGACTAGCCTTTATAGAGTCTTAGTATTTGGAATCCATAGCTTTGAGAAATGATAAAAATCCATGTTTACACAACGCCTTCTCCACCTCAAAACTGCTCAGAAATTCAATCTTCAACTCCTCAAAATAAATTATGAATTGATTAGATGATAGCAAGCTTGTTTAAGAATGTACTCTCCATCTCTCTCGCTCTAACCACAAACCTAGTGTTTTGTAGGATTCGTGCACTCCGTGAGACTCTTTCGTGTGAAAATCCAGCTAGCTAGAGACCGTAGAAACAAAAATACGATAGAGCATAACGAAAACAACGAAGTACTTGAATAATGATGATTTATTGGTCCTATTGTTTGAGATACAAGACATGGGACATCAACTTTAATACCGTAAAGACGACAAACAAAATAGATGGGGACGATAATTGAAGGTTTTTGTTCAAACAATTGGACTGGCCTTTATAGAGTCTTAGTATTTGGAATCCATAGCTTTGAGAAATGATAAAAATCCATGTTTACACAACGCCTTCTCCACCTCAAAACTGCTCAGAAATTCAATCTTCAACTCCTCAAAATAAATTATGAATTGATTAGATGATAGCAAGCTTGTTTAAGAATGTACTCTCCATCTCTCTCGCTCTAACCACAAACCTAGTGTTTTGTAGGATTCTGCACTCCGTGAGACTCTTTCGTGTGAAGATCCAGCTAGCTAGAGACTCGTAGAAACAAAAATACGATAGAGCATAACGAAAACAACGAAGTACTTGAATAATGATGATTTATTGATCCTATTGTTTGAGATACAAGACATGGGACATCAACTTTAATACCAGAAAAGACGACAAACAAAATAGATGGGGACGATAATTGAAGGTTTTTGTTCAAACAATTGGACTGGCCTTTATAGAGTCTTAGTATTTGGAATCCATAGCTTTGAGAAATGATAAAAATCCATGTTTACACAACGCCTTCTCCACCTCAAAACTGCTCTCGAAATTCAATCTTCAACTCCTCAAAATAAATTATGAATTGATTAGATGATAGCAAGCTTGTTTAAGAATGTACTCTCCATCTCTCTCGCTCTAACCACAAACCTAGTGTTTTGTAGGATTCTCGTGCACTCCGTGAGACTCTTTCGTGTGAAGATCCAGCTAGCTAGAGACCGTAGAAACAAAAATACGATAGAGCATAACGAAAACAACGAAGTACTTGAATAATGATGATTTATTGATCCTATTGTTTGAGATACAAGACATGGGACATCAACTTTAATACCACGAAGACGACAAACAAAATAGATGGGGACGATAATTGAAGGTTTTTGTTCAAACAATTGGACTGGCCTTTATAGAGTCTTAGTATTTGGAATCCATAGCTTTGAGAAATGATAAAAATCCATGTTTACACAACGCCTTCTCCACCTCAAAACTTCTCGAAAATTCAATCTTCAACTCCTCAAAATAAATTATGAATTGATTAGATGATAGCAAGCTTGTTTAAGAATGTACTCTCCATCTCTCTCGCTCTAACCACAAACCTAGTGTTTTGTAGGATTCTGTGCACTCCGTGAGACTCTTTCGTGTGAAAATCCAGCTAGCTAGAGACTGTAGAAACAAAAATACGATAGAGCATAACGAAAACAACGAAGTACTTGAATAATGATGATTTATTGGTCCTATTGTTTGAGATACAAGACAGGGGACATCAACTTTAATACCGTAAAGACGACAAACAAAATAGATGGGGACGATAATTGAAGGTTTTTGTTCAAACAATTGGACTGGCCTTTATAGAGTCTTAGTATTTGGAATCCATAGCTTTGAGAAATGATAAAAATCCATGTTTACACAACGCCTTCTCCACCTCAAAACTGCTCGAAAATTCAATCTTCAACTCCTCAAAATAAATTGTGAATTGATTAGATGATAGCAAGCTTGTTTAAGAATGTACTCTCCATCTCTCTCGCTCTAACCACAAACCTAGTGTTTTGTAGGATTCTGTGCACTCCGTGAGACTCTTTCGTGTGAAGATCCAGCTAGCTAGAGACCGTAGAAACAAAAATACGATAGAGCATAACGAAAACAACGAAGTACTTGAATAATGATGATTTATTGGTCCTATTGTTTGAGATACAAGACATGGGACATCAACTTTAATACCGTAAAGACGACAAACAAAATAGATGGGGACGATAATTGAAGGTTTTTGTTCAAACAATTGGACTGGCCTTTATAGAGTCTTAGTATTTGGAATCCATAGCTTTGAGAAATGATAAAAATCCATGTTTACACAACGCCTTCTCCACCTCAAAACTGCTCGAAATTCAATCTTCAACTCCTCAAAATAAATTATGAATTGATTAGATGATAGCAAGCTTGTTTAAGAATGTACTCTCCATCTCTCTCGCTCTAACCACAAACCTAGTGTTTTGTAGGATTCTGTGCACTCCGTGAGACTCTTTCGTGTGAAGATCCAGCTAGCTAGAGACCGTAGAAACAAAAATACGATAGAGCATAACGAAAACAACGAAGTACTTGAATAATGATGATTTATTGATCCTATTGTTTGAGATACAAGACATGGGACATCAACTTTAATACCACGAAGACGACAAACAAAATAGATGGGGACGATAATTGAAGGTTTTGTTTCAAACAATTGGACTGGCCCTTATAGAGTCTTAGTGTTTGGAATCCATAGCTTTGAGAAATGATAAAAATTCATGTTTACACAACGCCTTCTCCACCTCAAAACGCTCGAAATTCAATCTTCAACTCCTCAAAATAAATTATGAATTGATTAGATGATAGCAAGCTTGTTTAAGAATGTACTCTCCATCTCTCTCGCTCTAACCACAAACCTAGTGTTTTGTAGGATTCTGTGCACTCCGTGAGACTCTTTCGTGTGAAGATCCAGCTAGCTAGAGACCGTAGAAACAAAAATACGATAGAGCATAACGAAAACAACGAAGTACTTGAATAATGATGATTTATTGATCCTATTGTTTGAGATACAAGACATGGGACATCAACTTTAATACCACGAAGACGACAAACAAAATAGATGGGGACGATAATTGAAGGTTTTTGTTCAAACAATTGGACTGGCCTTTATAGAGTCTTAGTATTTGGAATCCATAGCTTTGAGAAATGATAAAAATCCATGTTTACACAACGCCTTCTCCACCTCAAAACTTCTCGAAATTCAATCTTCAACTCCTCAAAATAAATTATGAATTGATTAGATGATAGCAAGCTTGTTTAAGAATGTACTCTCCATCTCTCTCGCTCTAACCACAAACCTAGTGTTTTGTAGGATTCTCGTGCACTCCGTGAGACTCTTTCGTGTGAAGATCCAGCTAGCTAGAGACCGTAGAAACAAAAATACGATAGAGCATAACGAAAACAACGAAGTACTTGAATAATGATGATTTATTGATCCTATTGTTTGAGATACAAGACATGGGACATCAACTTTAATACCATAAAGACGACAAACAAAATAGATGGGGACGATAATTGAAGGTTTTTGTTCAAACAATTGGACTGGCCTTTATAGAGTCTTAGTATTTGGAATCCATAGCTTTGAGAAATGATAAAAATCCATGTTTACACAACGCCTTCTCCACCTCAAAACTGCTCGAAATTCAATCTTCAACTCCTCAAAATAAATTATGAATTGATTAGATGATAGCAAGCTTGTTTAAGAATGTACTCTCCATCTCTCTCGCTCTAACCACAAACCTAGTGTTTTGTAGGATTCTCGTGCACTCCGTGAGACTCTTTCGTGTGAAGATCCAGCTAGCTAGAGACCGTAGAAACAAAAATACGATAGAGCATAACGAAAACAACGAAGTACTTGAATAATGATGATTTATTGATCCTATTGTTTGAGATACAAGACATGGGACATCAACTTTAATACCACGAAGACGACAAACAAAATAGATGGGGACGATAATTGAAGGTTTTTTTTCAAACAATTGGACTGGCCTTTATAGAGTCTTAGTGTTTGGAATCCATAGCTTTGAGAAATGATAAAAATCCATGTTTACACAACGCCTTCTCCACCTCAAAACTGCTCAGAAATTCAATCTTCAACTCCTCAAAATAAATTATGAATTGATTATATGATAGCAAGCTTGTTTAAGAATGTACTCTCCATCTCTCTCGCTCTAACCACAAACCTAGTGTTTTGTAGGATTCTCGTGCACTCCGTGAGACTCTTTCGTGTGAAGATCCAGCTAGCTAGAGACCGTAGAAACAAAAATACGATAGAGCATAACGAAAACAACGAAGTACTTGAATAATGATGATTTATTGGTCCTATTGTTTGAGATACAAGACATGGGACATCAACTTTAATACCGTAAAGACGACAAACAAAATAGATGGGGACGATAATTGAAGGTTTTTGTTCAAACAATTGGACTGGCCTTTATAGAGTCTTAGTATTTGGAATCCATAGCTTTGAGAAATGATAAAAATCCATGTTTACACAACGCCTTCTCCACCTCAAAACTGCTCGAAATTCAATCTTCAACTCCTCAAAATAAATTATGAATTGATTAGATGATAGCAAGCTTGTTTAAGAATGTACTCTCCATCTCTCTCGCTCTAACCACAAACCTAGTGTTTTGTAGGATTCTCGTGCACTCCGTGAGACTCTTTCGTGTGAAGATCCAGCTAGCTAGAGACCGTAGAAACAAAAATACGATAGAGCATAACGAAAACAACGAAGTACTTGAATAATGATGATTTATTGATCCTATTGTTTGAGATACAAGACATGGGACATCAACTTTAATACCACGAAGACGACAAACAAAATAGATGGGGACGATAATTGAAGGTTTTTTTTCAAACAATTGGACTGGCCCTTATAGAGTCTTAGTGTTTGGAATCCATAGCTTTGAGAAATGATAAAAATTCATGTTTACACAACGCCTTCTCCACCTCAAAACTGCTCGAAATTCAATCTTCAACTCCTCAAAATAAATTATGAATTGATTATATGATAGCAAGCTTGTTTAAGAATGTACTCTCCATCTCTCTCGCTCTAACCACAAACCTAGTGTTTTGTAGGATTCTGTGCACTCCGTGAGACTCTTTCGTGTGAAAATCCAGCTAGCTAGAGACTGTAGAAACAAAAATACGATAGAGCATAACGAAAACAACGAAGTACTTGAATAATGATGATTTATTGATCCTATTGTTTGAGATACAAGACAGGGGACATCAACTTTAATACCGTAAAGACGACAAACAAAATAGATGGGGACGATAATTGAAGGTTTTTGTTCAAACAATTGGACTGGCCTTTATAGAGTCTTAGTATTTGGAATCCATAGCTTTGAGAAATGATAAAAATCCATGTTTACACAACGCCTTCTCCACCTCAAAACTTCTCGAAATTCAATCTTCAACTCCTCAAAATAAATTATGAATTGATTAGATGATAGCAAGCTTGTTTAAGAATGTACTCTCCATCTCTCTCGCTCTAACCACAAACCTAGTGTTTTGTAGGATTCTCGTGCACTCCGTGAGACTCTTTCGTGTGAAGATCCAGCTAGCTAGAGACCGTAGAAACAAAAATACGATAGAGCATAACGAAAACAACGAAGTACTTGAATAATGATGATTTATTGATCCTATTGTTTGAGATACAAGACATGGGACATCAACTTTAATACCACGTAAAGACGACAAACAAAATAGATGGGGACGATAATTGAAGGTTTTTGTTCAAACAATTGGACTGGCCTTTATAGAGTCTTAGTATTTGGAATCCATAGCTTTGAGAAATGATAAAAATCCATGTTTACACAACGCCTTCTCCACCTCAAAACTGCTCGAAATTCAATCTTCAACTCCTCAAAATAAATTATGAATTGATTAGATGATAGCAAGCTTGTTTAAGAATGTACTCTCCATCTCTCTCGCTCTAACCACAAACCTAGTGTTTTGTAGGATTCTGTGCACTCCGTGAGACTCTTTCGTGTGAAGATCCAGCTAGCTAGAGACTGTAGAAACAAAAATACGATAGAGCATAACGAAAACAACGAAGTACTTGAATAATGATGATTTATTGATCCTATTGTTTGAGATACAAGACATGGGACATCAACTTTAATACCACGAAGACGACAAACAAAATAGATGGGGACGATAATTGAAGGTTTTTTTTCAAACAATTGGACTGGCCTTTATAGAGTCTTAGTATTTGGAATCCATAACTTTGAGAAATGATAAAAATCCATGTTTACACAACGCCTTCTCCACCTCAAAACTGCTCAGAAATTCAATCTTCAACTCCTCAAAATAAATTATGAATTGATTATATGATAGCAAGCTTGTTTAAGAATGTACTCTCCATCTCTCTCGCTCTAACCACAAACCTAGTGTTTTGTAGGATTCTGTGCACTCCGTGAGACTCTTTCGTGTGAAGATCCAGCTAGCTAGAGACGGTAGAAACAAAAATACGATAGAGCATAACGAAAACAACGAAGTACTTGAATAATGATGATTTATTGATCCTATTGTTTGAGATACAAGACATGGGACATCAACTTTAATACCGTAAAGACGACAAACAAAATAGATGGGGACGATAATTGAAGGTTTTTGTTCAAACAATTGGACTGGCCTTTATAGAGTCTTAGTATTTGGAATCCATAGCTTTGAGAAATGATAAAAATCCATGTTTACACAACGCCTTCTCCACCTCAAAACTGCTCGAAAATTCAATCTTCAACTCCTCAAAATAAATTATGAATTGATTAGATGATAGCAAGCTTGTTTAAGAATGTACTCTCCATCTCTCTCGCTCTAACCACAAACCTAGTGTTTTGTAGGATTCTCGTGCACTCCGTGAGACTCTTTCGTGTGAAGATCCAGCTAGCTAGAGACCGTAGAAACAAAAATACGATAGAGCATAACGAAAACAACGAAGTACTTGAATAATGATGATTTATTGATCCTATTGTTTGAGATACAAGACATGGGACATCAACTTTAATACCGTAAAGACGACAAACAAAATAGATGGGGACGATAATTGAAGGTTTTTGTTCAAACAATTGGACTGGCCTTTATAGAGTCTTAGTATTTGGAATCCATAGCTTTGAGAAATGATAAAAATCCATGTTTACACAACGCCTTCTCCACCTCAAAACTGCTCGAAAATTCAATCTTCAACTCCTCAAAATAAATTATGAATTGATTATATGATAGCAAGCTTGTTTAAGAATGTACTCTCCATCTCTCTCGCTCTAACCACAAACCTAGTGTTTTGTAGGATTCTCGTGCACTCCGTGAGACTCTTTCGTGTGAAGATCCAGCTAGCTAGAGACTCGTAGAAACAAAAATACGATAGAGCATAACGAAAACAACGAAGTACTTGAATAATGATGATTTATTGATCCTATTGTTTGAGATACAAGACATGGGACATCAACTTTAATACCACGAAGACGACAAACAAAATAGATGGGGACGATAATTGAAGGTTTTTGTTCAAACAATTGGACTGGCCCTTATAGAGTCTTAGTATTTGGAATCCATAGCTTTGAGAAATGATAAAAATCCATGTTTACACAACGCCTTCTCCACCTCAAAACTGCTCGAAATTCAATCTTCAACTCCTCAAAATAAATTATGAATTGATTAGATGATAGCAAGCTTGTTTAAGAATGTACTCTCCATCTCTCTCGCTCTAACCACAAACCTAGTGTTTTGTAGGATTCTGTGCACTCCGTGAGACTCTTTCGTGTGAAGATCCAGCTAGCTAGAGACCGTAGAAACAAAAATACGATAGAGCATAACGAAAACAACGAAGTACTTGAATAATGATGATTTATTGATCCTATTGTTTGAGATACAAGACATGGGACATCAACTTTAATACCGTAAAGACGACAAACAAAATAGATGGGGACGATAATTGAAGGTTTTTGTTCAAACAATTGGACTGGCCTTTATAGAGTCTTAGTATTTGGAATCCATAGCTTTGAGAAATGATAAAAATCCATGTTTACACAACGCCTTCTCCACCTCAAAACTGCTCGAAATTCAATCTTCAACTCCTCAAAATAAATTATGAATTGATTAGATGATAGCAAGCTTGTTTAAGAATGTACTCTCCATCTCTCTCGCTCTAACCACAAACCTAGTGTTTTGTAGGATTCTCGTGCACTCCGTGAGACTCTTTCGTGTGAAGATCCAGCTAGCTAGAGACCGTAGAAACAAAAATACGATAGAGCATAACGAAAACAACGAAGTACTTGAATAATGATGATTTATTGATCCTATTGTTTGAGATACAAGACATGGGACATCAACTTTAATACCACGAAGACGACAAACAAAATAGATGGGGACGATAATTGAAGGTTTTTGTTCAAACAATTGGACTAGCCTTTATAGAGTCTTAGTATTTGGAATCCATAGCTTTGAGAAATGATAAAAATCCATGTTTACACAACGCCTTCTCCACCTCAAAACTGCTCGAAATTCAATCTTCAACTCCTCAAAATAAATTATGAATTGATTAGATGATAGCAAGCTTGTTTAAGAATGTACTCTCCATCTCTCTCGCTCTAACCACAAACCTAGTGTTTTGTAGGATTCCGTGCACTCCGTGAGACTCTTTCGTGTGAAGATCCAGCTAGCTAGAGACCGTAGAAACAAAAATACGATAGAGCATAACGAAAACAACGAAGTACTTGAATAATGATGATTTATTGATCCTATTGTTTGAGATACAAGACATGGGACATCAACTTTAATACCGTAAAGACGACAAACAAAATAGATGGGGACGATAATTGAAGGTTTTTGTTCAAACAATTGGACTAGCCTTTATAGAGTCTTAGTATTTGGAATCCATAGCTTTGAGAAATAATAAAAATCCATGTTTACACAACGCCTTCTCCACCTCAAAACTACTCAGAAATTCAATCGTCAACTCCTCAAAATAAATTATGAATTGATTATATGATAGCAAGCTTGTTTAAGAATGTACTCTCCATCTCTCTTGCTCTAACCACAAACCTAGTGTTTTGTAGGATTCTCGTGCACTCCGTGAGACTCTTTCGTGTGAAGATCCAGCTAGCTAGAGACCGTAGAAACAAAAATACGATAGAGCATAACGAAAACAACGAAGTACTTGAATAATGATGATTTATTGATCCTATTGTTTGAGATACAAGACATGGGACATCAACTTTAATACCACGAAGACGACAAACAAAATAGATGGGGACGATAATTGAAGGTTTTTGTTCAAACAATTGGACTGGCCTTTATAGAGTCTTAGTATTTGGAATCCATAGCTTTGAGAAATGATAAAAATCCATGTTTACACAACGCCTTCTCCACCTCAAAACTGCTCGAAATTCAATCTTCAACTCCTCAAAATAAATTATGAATTGATTAGATGATAGCAAGCTTGTTTAAGAATGTACTCTCCATCTCTCTCGCTCTAACCACAAACCTAGTGTTTTGTAGGATTCCGTGCACTCCGTGAGACTCTTTCGTGTGAAGATCCAACTAGCTAGAGACCGTAGAAACAAAAATACGATAGAGCATAACGAAAACAACGAAGTACTTGAATAATGATGATTTATTGGTCCTATTGTTTGAGATACAAGACATGGGACATCAACTTTAATACCGTAAAGACGACAAACAAAATAGATGGGGACGATAATTGAAGGTTTTTGTTCAAACAATTGGACTGGCCTTTATAGAGTCTTAGTATTTGGAATCCATAGCTTTGAGAAATGATAAAAATCCATGTTTACACAACGCCTTCTCCACCTCAAAACTGCTCAGAAATTCAATCTTCAACTCCTCAAAATAAATTATGAATTGATTATATGATAGCAAGCTTGTTTAAGAATGTACTCTCCATCTCTCTCGCTCTAACCACAAACCTAGTGTTTTGTAGGATTCGTGCACTCCGTGAGACTCTTTCGTGTGAAGATCCAGCTAGCTAGAGACCGTAGAAACAAAAATACGATAGAGCATAACGAAAACAACGAAGTACTTGAATAATGATGATTTATTGATCCTATTGTTTGAGATACAAGACATGGGACATCAACTTTAATACCACGAAAGACGACAAACAAAATAGATGGGGACGATAATTGAAGGTTTTTGTTCAAACAATTGGACTGGCCTTTATAGAGTCTTAGTATTTGGAATCCATAGCTTTGAGAAATGATAAAAATCCATGTTTACACAACGCCTTCTCCACCTCAAAACGCTCGAAATTCAATCTTCAACTCCTCAAAATAAATTATGAATTGATTAGATGATAGCAAGCTTGTTTAAGAATGTACTCTCCATCTCTCTCGCTCTAACCACAAACCTAGTGTTTTGTAGGATTCTGTGCACTCCGTGAGACTCTTTCGTGTGAAGATCCAGCTAGCTAGAGACTGTAGAAACAAAAATACGATAGAGCATAACGAAAACAACGAAGTACTTGAATAATGATGATTTATTGATCCTATTGTTTGAGATACAAGACATGGGACATCAACTTTAATACCGTAAAGACGACAAACAAAATAGATGGGGACGATAATTGAAGGTTTTTGTTCAAACAATTGGACTAGCCTTTATAGAGTCTTAGTATTTGGAATCCATAGCTTTGAGAAATGATAAAAATCCATGTTTACACAACGCCTTCTCCACCTCAAAACTTCTCGAAATTCAATCTTCAACTCCTCAAAATAAATTATGAATTGATTAGATGATAGCAAGCTTGTTTAAGAATGTACTCTCCATCTCTCTCGCTCTAACCACAAACCTAGTGTTTTGTAGGATTCCGTGCACTCCGTGAGACTCTTTCGTGTGAAGATCCAGCTAGCTAGAGACCGTAGAAACAAAAATACGATAGAGCATAACGAAAACAACGAAGTACTTGAATAATGATGATTTATTGATCCTATTGTTTGAGATACAAGACATGGGACATCAACTTTAATACCACGAAGACGACAAACAAAATAGATGGGGACGATAATTGAAGGTTTTTGTTCAAACAATTGGACTAGCCTTTATAGAGTCTTAGTATTTGGAATCCATAGCTTTGAGAAATGATAAAAATCCATGTTTACACAACGCCTTCTCCACCTCAAAACTGCTCGAAAATTCAATCTTCAACTCCTCAAAATAAATTATGAATTGATTAGATGATAGCAAGCTTGTTTAAGAATGTACTCTCCATCTCTCTCGCTCTAACCACAAACCTAGTGTTTTGTAGGATTCTCGTGCACTCCGTGAGACTCTTTCGTGTGAAGATCCAGCTTGCTAGAGACTGTAGAAACAAAAATACGATAGAGCATAACGAAAACAACGAAGTACTTGAATAATGATGATTTATTGATCCTATTGTTTGAGATACAAGACAGTGGACATCAACTTTAATACCGTAAAGACGACAAACAAAATAGATGGGGACGATAATTGAAGGTTTTTGTTCAAACAATTGGACTAGCCTTTATAGAGTCTTAGTATTTGGAATCCATAGCTTTGAGAAATGATAAAAATCCATGTTTACACAACGCCTTCTCCACCTCAAAACTGCTCAGAAATTCAATCTTCAACTCCTCAAAATAAATTATGAATTGATTATATGATAGCAAGCTTGTTTAAGAATGTACTCTCCATCTCTCTCGCTCTAACCACAAACCTAGTGTTTTGTAGGATTCTGTGCACTCCGTGAGACTCTTTCGTGTGAAGATCCAGCTAGCTAGAGACGGTAGAAACAAAAATACGATAGAGCATAACGAAAACAACGAAGTACTTGAATAATGATGATTTATTGATCCTATTGTTTGAGATACAAGACATGGGACATCAACTTTAATACCGTAAAGACGACAAACAAAATAGATGGGGACGATAATTGAAGGTTTTTGTTCAAACAATTGGACTAGCCTTTATAGAGTCTTAGTATTTGGAATCCATAGCTTTGAGAAATAATAAAAATCCATGTTTACACAATGCCTTCTCCACCTCAAAACTGCTCGAAATTCAATCTTCAACTCCTCAAAATAAATTATGAATTGATTAGATGATAGCAAGCTTGTTTAAGAATGTACTCTCCATCTCTCTCGCTCTAACCACAAACCTAGTGTTTTGTAGGATTCTCGTGCACTCCGTGAGACTCTTTCGTGTGAAGATCCAGCTAGCTAGAGACTCGTAGAAACAAAAATACGATAGAGCATAACGAAAACAACGAAGTACTTGAATAATGATGATTTATTGATCCTATTGTTTGAGATACAAGACATGGGACATCAACTTTAATACCGTAAAGACGACAAACAAAATAGATGGGGACGATAATTGAAGGTTTTTGTTCAAACAATTGGACTAGGCCTTTATAGAGTCTTAGTATTTGGAATCCATAGCTTTGAGAAATGATAAAAATCCATGTTTACACAACGCCTTCTCCACCTCAAAACTGCTCAGAAATTCAATCTTCAACTCCTCAAAATAAATTATGAATTGATTATATGATAGCAAGCTTGTTTAAGAATGTACTCTCCATCTCTCTCGCTCTAACCACAAACCTAGTGTTTTGTAGGATTCTGTGCACTCCGTGAGACTCTTTCGTGTGAAGATCCAGCTAGCTAGAGACGGTAGAAACAAAAATACGATAGAGCATAACGAAAACAACGAAGTACTTGAATAATGATGATTTATTGATCCTATTGTTTGAGATACAAGACATGGGACATCAACTTTAATACCACGTAAAGACGACAAACAAAATAGATGGGGACGATAATTGAAGGTTTTTGTTCAAACAATTGGACTAGCCTTTATAGAGTCTTAGTATTTGGAATCCATAGCTTTGAGAAATGATAAAAATCCATGTTTACACAACGCCTTCTCCACCTCAAAACTGCTCGAAATTCAATCTTCAACTCCTCAAAATAAATTATGAATTGATTATATGATAGCAAGCTTGTTTAAGAATGTACTCTCCATCTCTCTCGCTCTAACCACAAACCTAGTGTTTTGTAGGATTCTGTGCACTCCATGAGACTCTTTCGTGTGAAGATCCAGCTAGCTAGAGACCGTAGAAACAAAAATACGATAGAGCATAACGAAAACAACGAAGTACTTGAATAATGATGATTTATTGATCGTATTGTTTGAGATACAAGACAGGGGACATCAACTTTAATACCGTAAAGACGACAAACAAAATAGATGGGGACGATAAATGAAGGTTTTTGTTCAAACAATTGGACTAGCCTTTATAGAGTCTTAGTATTTGGAATCCATAGCTTTGAGAAATGATAAAAATCCATGTTTACACAACGCCTTCTCCACCTCAAAACTGCTCGAAATTCAATCTTCAACTCCTCAAAATAAATTATGAATTGATTAGATGATAGCAAGCTTGTTTAAGAATGTACTCTCCATCTCTCTCGCTCTAACCACAAACCTAGTGTTTTGTAGGATTCTCGTGCACTCCGTGAGACTCTTTCGTGTGAAGATCCAGCTAGCTAGAGACCGTAGAAACAAAAATACGATAGAGCATAACGAAAACAACGAAGTACTTGAATAATGATGATTTATTGATCCTATTGTTTGAGATACAAGACATGGGACATCAACTTTAATACCACGAAAACGACAAACAAAATAGATGGGGACGATAATTGAAGGTTTTTGTTCAAACAATTGGACTAGGCCCTTATAGAGTCTTAGTATTTGGAATCCATAGCTTTGAGAAATGATAAAAATCCATGTTTACACAACGCCTTCTCCACCTCAAAACTGCTCAGAAATTCAATCTTCAACTCCTCAAAATAAATTATGAATTGATTATATGATAGCAAGCTTGTTTAAGAATGTACTCTCCATCTCTCTCGCTCTAACCACAAACCTAGTGTTTTGTAGGATTCTGTGCACTCCGTGAGACTCTTTCGTGTGAAGATCCAGCTAGCTAGAGACTGTAGAAAAAAAATACGATAGAGCATAACGAAAACAACGAAGTACTTGAATAATGATGATTTATTGATCCTATTGTTTGAGATACAAGACAGTGGACATCAACTTTAATACCGTAAAGACGACAAACAAAATAGATGGGGACGATAATTGAAGGTTTTTGTTCAAACAATTGGACTGGCCTTTATAGAGTCTTAGTATTTGGAATCCATAGCTTTGAGAAATGATAAAAATCCATGTTTACACAACGCCTTCTCCACCTCAAAACTGCTCAGAAATTCAATCTTCAACTCCTCAAAATAAATTATGAATTGATTATATGATAGCAAGCTTGTTTAAGAATGTACTCTCCATCTCTCTGGCTCTAACCACAAACCTAGTGTTTTGTAGGATTCTGTGCACTCCATGAGACTCTTTCGTGTGAAGATGCAGCTAGCTAGAGACTGTAGAAACAAAAATACGATAGAGCATAACGAAAACAATGAAGTACTTGAATAATGATGATTTATTGATCGTATTGTTTGAGATACAAGACATGGGACATTAACTTTAATACCGTAAAGACGACAAACAAAATAGATGGGGACGATAAATGAAGGTTTTTGTTCAAACAATTGGACTAGCCTTTATAGAGTCTTAGTATTTGGAATCCATAGCTTTGAGAAATGATAAAAAATCGATGTTTACACAACGCCTTCTCCACCTCAAAACTGCTCAGAAATTCAATCTTCAACTCGTCAAAATAAATTATGAATTGATTAGATGATAGCAAGCTTGTTTAAGAATGTACTCTCCATCTCTCTCGCTCTAACCACAAACCTAGTGTTTTGTAGGATTCTGTGCACTCCGTGAGACTCTTTCGTGTGAAGATGCAGCTAGCTAGAGACCGTAGAAACAAAAATACGATAGAGCATAACGAAAACAACGAAGTACTTGAATAATGATGATTTATTGATCCTATTGTTTGAGATACAAGACATGGGACATCAACTTTAATACCACGAAAGACGACAAACAAAATAGATGGGGACGATAATTGAAGGTTTTTGTTCAAACAATTGGACTGGCCTTTATAGAGTCTTAGTATTTGGAATCCATAGCTTTGAGAAATGATAAAAATCCATGTTTACACAACGCCTTCTCCACCTCAAAACTGCTCAGAAATTCAATCGTCAACTCCTCAAAATAAATTATGAATTGATTATATGATAGCAAGCTTGTTTAAGAATGTACTCTCCATCTCTCTCGCTCTAACCACAAACCTAGTGTTTTGTAGGATTCTCGTGCACTCCGTGAGACTCTTTCGTGTGAAGATGCAGCTAGCTAGAGACCGTAGAAACAAAAATACGATAGAGCATAACGAAAACAACGAAGTACTTGAATAATGATGATTTATTGATCCTATTGTTTGAGATACAAGACATGGGACATCAACTTTAATACCGTAAAGACGACAAACAAAATAGATGGGGACGATAATTGAAGGTTTTTGTTCAAACAATTGGACTAGCCTTTATAGAGTCTTAGTATTTGGAATCCATAGCTTTGAGAAATGATAAAAATCCATGTTTACACAACGCCTTCTCCACCTCAAAACTGCTCAGAAATTCAATCTTCAACTCCTCAAAATAAATTATGAATTGATTATATGATAGCAAGCTTGTTTAAGAATGTACTCTCCATCTCTCTCGCTCTAACCACAAACCTAGTGTTTTGTAGGATTCTGTGCACTCCATGAGACTCTTTCGTGTGAAGATGCAGCTAGCTAGAGACTGTAGAAACAAAAATACGATAGAGCATAACGAAAACAACGAAGTACTTGAATAATGATGATTTATTGATCGTATTGTTTGAGATACAAGACAGGGGACATTAACTTTAATACCGTAAAGACGACAAACAAAATAGATGGGGACGATAAATGAAGGTTTTTGTTCAAACAATTGGACTAGCCTTTATAGAGTCTTAGTATTTGGAATCCATAGCTTTGAGAAATGATAAAAATCGATGTTTACACAACGCCTTCTCCACCTCAAAACGCTCGAAAATTCAATCTTCAACTCGTCAAAATAAATTATGAATTGATTAGATGATAGCAAGCTTGTTTAAGAATGTACTCTCCATCTCTCTCGCTCTAACCACAAACCTAGTGTTTTGTAGGATTCTCGTGCACTCCGTGAGACTCTTTCGTGTGAAGATGCAGCTAGCTAGAGACCGTAGAAACAAAAATACGATAGAGCATAACGAAAACAACGAAGTACTTGAATAATGATGATTTATTGATCCTATTGTTTGAGATACAAGACATGGGACATCAACTTTAATACCACGAAAACGACAAACAAAATAGATGGGGACGATAATTGAAGGTTTTTGTTCAAACAATTGGACTGGCCTTTATAGAGTCTTAGTATTTGGAATCCATAGCTTTGAGAAATGATAAAAATCCATGTTTACACAACGCCTTCTCCACCTCAAAACTGCTCGAAATTCAATCTTCAACTCGTCAAAATAAATTATGAATTGATTAGATGATAGCAAGCTTGTTTAAGAATGTACTCTCCATCTCTCTCGCTCTAACCACAAACCTAGTGTTTTGTAGGATTCTCGTGCACTCCGTGAGACTCTTTCGTGTGAAGATGCAGCTAGCTAGAGACCGTAGAAACAAAAATACGATAGAGCATAACGAAAACAACGAAGTACTTGAATAATGATGATTTATTGATCCTATTGTTTGAGATACAAGACATGGGACATCAACTTTAATATAGTAAAGACGACAAACAAAATAGATGGGGACGATAATTGAAGGTTTTTGTTCAAACAATTGGACTGGCCTTTATAGAGTCTTAGTATTTGGAATCCATAGCTTTGAGAAATGATAAAAATCCATGTTTACACAACGCCTTCTCCACCTCAAAACTGCTCAGAAATTCAATCTTCAACTCGTCAAAATAAATTATGAATTGATTATATGATAGCAAGCTTGTTTAAGAATGTACTCTCCATCTCTCTAGCTCTAACCACAAACCTAGTGTTTTGTAGGATTCTGTGCACTCCATGAGACTCTTTCGTGTGAAGATGCAGCTAGCTAGAGACTGTAGAAACAAAAATACGATAGAGCATAACGAAAACAACGAAGTACTTGAATAATGATGATTTATTGATCGTATTGTTTGAGATACAAGACAGGGGACATTAACTTTAATACCGTAAAGACGACAAACAAAATAGATGGGGACGATAAATGAAGGTTTTTGTTCAAACAATTGGACTAGCCTTTATAGAGTCTTAGTATTTGGAATCCATAGCTTTGAGAAATGATAAAAATCGATGTTTACACAACGCCTTCTCCACCTCAAAACTCGCTCGAAATTCAATCTTCAACTCGTCAAAATAAATTATGAATTGATTAGATGATAGCAAGCTTGTTTAAGAATGTACTCTCCATCTCTCTCGCTCTAACCACAAACCTAGTGTTTTGTAGGATTCTCGTGCACTCCGTGAGACTCTTTCGTGTGAAGATGCAGCTAGCTAGAGACTGTAGAAACAAAAATACGATAGAGCATAACGAAAACAACGAAGTACTTGAATAATGATGATTTATTGATCCTATTGTTTGAGATACAAGACATGGGACATCAACTTTAATACCACGAAAACGACAAACAAAATAGATGGGGACGATAATTGAAGGTTTTTGTTCAAACAATTGGACTGGCCCTTATAGAGTCTTAGTATTTGGAATCCATAGCTTTGAGAAATGATAAAAATCCATGTTTACACAACGCCTTCTCCACCTCAAAACTGCTCGAAATTCAATCTTCAACTCGTCAAAATAAATTATGAATTGATTAGATGATAGCAAGCTTGTTTAAGAATGTACTCTCCATCTCTCTCGCTCTAACCACAAACCTAGTGTTTTGTAGGATTCTGTGCACTCCGTGAGACTCTTTCGTGTGAAGATGCAGCTAGCTAGAGACTGTAGAAACAAAAATACGATAGAGCATAACGAAAACAACGAAGTACTTGAATAATGATGATTTATTGATCCTATTGTTTGAGATACAAGACATGGGACATCAACTTTAATACCAGTAAAGACGACAAACAAAATAGATGGGGACGATAATTGAAGGTTTTTGTTCAAACAATTGGACTAGCCTTTATAGAGTCTTAGTATTTGGAATCCATAGCTTTGAGAAATGATAAAAATCCATGTTTACACAACGCCTTCTCCACCTCAAAACTGCTCAGAAATTCAATCTTCAACTCGTCAAAATAAATTATGAATTGATTATATGATAGCAAGCTTGTTTAAGAATGTACTCTCCATCTCTCTAGCTCTAACCACAAACCTAGTGTTTTGTAGGATTCTGTGCACTCCATGAGACTCTTTCGTGTGAAGATGCAGCTAGCTAGAGACTGTAGAAACAAAAATACGATAGAGCATAACGAAAACAACGAAGTACTTGAATAATGATGATTTATTGATCGTATTGTTTGAGATACAAGACAGGGGACATTAACTTTAATACCGTAAAGACGACAAACAAAATAGATGGGGACGATAAATGAAGGTTTTTGTTCAAACAATTGGACTAGCCTTTATAGAGTCTTAGTATTTGGAATCCATAGCTTTGAGAAATGATAAAAATCGATGTTTACACAACGCCTTCTCCACCTCAAAACTGCTCGAAATTCAATCTTCAACTCGTCAAAATAAATTATGAATTGATTAGATGATAGCAAGCTTGTTTAAGAATGTACTCTCCATCTCTCTCGCTCTAACCACAAACCTAGTGTTTTGTAGGATTCTGTGCACTCCGTGAGACTCTTTCGTGTGAAGATGCAGCTAGCTAGAGACTGTAGAAACAAAAATACGATAGAGCATAACGAAAACAATGAAGTACTTGAATAATGATGATTTATTGATCCTATTGTTTGAGATACAAGACATGGGACATCAACTTTAATACCACGAAAACGACAAACAAAATAGATGGGGACGATAATTGAAGGTTTTTGTTCAAACAATTGGACTGGCCCTTATAGAGTCTTAGTATTTGGAATCCATAGCTTTGAGAAATGATAAAAATCCATGTTTACACAACGCCTTCTCCACCTCAAAACTGCTCGAAATTCAATCTTCAACTCGTCAAAATAAATTATGAATTGATTAGATGATAGCAAGCTTGTTTAAGAATGTACTCTCCATCTCTCTCGCTCTAACCACAAACCTAGTGTTTTGTAGGATTCTCGTGCACTCCGTGAGACTCTTTCGTGTGAAGATGCAGCTAGCTAGAGACTGTAGAAACAAAAATACGATAGAGCATAACGAAAACAACGAAGTACTTGAATAATGATGATTTATTGATCCTATTGTTTGAGATACAAGACAGGGGACATCAACTTTAATACCGTAAAGACGACAAACAAAATAGATGGGGACGATAATTGAAGGTTTTTGTTCAAACAATTGGACTAGCCTTTATAGAGTCTTAGTATTTGGAATCCATAGCTTTGAGAAATAATAAAAATCCATGTTTACACAATGCCTTCTCCACCTCAAAACTGCTCGAAATTCAATCTTCAACTCGTCAAAATAAATTATGAATTGATTAGATGATAGCAAGCTTGTTTAAGAATGTACTCTCCATCTCTCTCGCTCTAACCACAAACCTAGTGTTTTGTAGGATTCTCGTGCACTCCGTGAGACTCTTTCGTGTGAAGATGCGGCTAGCTAGAGACTCGTAGAAACAAAAATACGATAGAGCATAACGAAAACAACGAAGTACTTGAATAATGATGATTTATTGATCCTATTGTTTGAGATACAAGACATGGGACATCAACTTTAATACCACGAAGACGACAAACAAAATAGATGGGGACGATAATTGAAGGTTTTTGTTCAAACAATTGGACTAGCCTTTATAGAGTCTTAGTATTTGGAATCCATAGCTTTGAGAAATAATAAAAATCCATGTTTACACAATGCCTTCTCCACCTCAAAACTGCTCTCGAAATTCAATCTTCAACTCGTCAAAATAAATTATGAATTGATTAGATGATAGCAAGCTTGTTTAAGAATGTACTCTCCATCTCTCTCGCTCTAACCACAAACCTAGTGTTTTGTAGGATTCTGTGCACTCCGTGAGACTCTTTCGTGTGAAGATGCAGCTAGCTAGAGACCATAGAAACAAAAATACGATAGAGCATAACGAAAACAACGAAGTACTTGAATAATGATGATTTATTGATCCTATTGTTTGAGATACAAGACATGGGACATCAACTTTAATACCAGTAAAGACGACAAACAAAATAGATGGGGACGATAATTGAAGGTTTTTGTTCAAACAATTGGACTAGCCTTTATAGAGTCTTAGTATTTGGAATCCATAGCTTTGAGAAATGATAAAAATCCATGTTTACACAACGCCTTCTCCACCTCAAAACTGCTCGAAATTCAATCTTCAACTCGTCAAAATAAATTATGAATTGATTAGATGATAGCAAGCTTGTTTAAGAATGTACTCTCCATCTCTCTCGCTCTAACCACAAACCTAGTGTTTTGTAGGATTCTGTGCACTCCGTGAGACTCTTTCGTGTGAAGATGCAGCTAGCTAGAGACTGTAGAAACAAAAATACGATAGAGCATAACGAAAACAACGAAGTACTTGAATAATGATGATTTATTGATCCTATTGTTTGAGATACAAGACATGGGACATCAACTTTAATACCACGAAAACGACAAACAAAATAGATGGGGACGATAATTGAAGGTTTTTGTTCAAACAATTGGACTAGCCTTTATAGAGTCTTAGTATTTGGAATCCATAGCTTTGAGAAATGATAAAAATCCATGTTTACACAACGCCTTCTCCACCTCAAAACTGCTCGAAATTCAATCTTCAACTCGTCAAAATAAATTATGAATTGATTAGATGATAGCAAGCTTGTTTAAGAATGTACTCTCCATCTCTCTCGCTCTAACCACAAACCTAGTGTTTTGTAGGATTCTGTGCACTCCGTGAGACTCTTTCGTGTGAAGATGCAGCTAGCTAGAGACTGTAGAAACAAAAATACGATAGAGCATAACGAAAACAACGAAGTACTTGAATAATGATGATTTATTGATCGTATTGTTTGAGATACAAGACAGGGGACATTAACTTTAATACCGTAAAGACGACAAACAAAATAGATGGGGACGATAAATGAAGGTTTTTGTTCAAACAATTGGACTAGCCTTTATAGAGTCTTAGTATTTGGAATCCATAGCTTTGAGAAATGATAAAAATCGATGTTTACACAACGCCTTCTCCACCTCAAAACTGCTCAGAAATTCAATCTTCAACTCGTCAAAATAAATTATGAATTGATTAGATGATAGCAAGCTTGTTTAAGAATGTACTCTCCATCTCTCTCGCTCTAACCACAAACCTAGTGTTTTGTAGGATTCTGTGCACTCCGTGAGACTCTTTCGTGTGAAGATGCAGCTAGCTAGAGACTGTAGAAACAAAAATACGATAGAGCATAACGAAAACAACGAAGTACTTGAATAATGATGATTTATTGATCCTATTGTTTGAGATACAAGACATGGGACATCAACTTTAATACCACGTAAAGACGACAAACAAAATAGATGGGGACGATAATTGAAGGTTTTTGTTCAAACAATTGGACTGGCCTTTATAGAGTCTTAGTATTTGGAATCCATAGCTTTGAGAAATGATAAAAATCCATGTTTACACAACGCCTTCTCCACCTCAAAACTGCTCGAAAAATTCAATCTTCAACTCGTCAAAATAAATTATGAATTGATTATATGATAGCAAGCTTGTTTAAGAATGTACTCTCCATCTCTCTCGCTCTAACCACAAACCTAGTGTTTTGTAGGATTCTGTGCACTCCGTGAGACTCTTTCGTGTGAATATGCGGCTAGCTAGAGACTGTAGAAACAAAAATACGATAGAGCATAACGAAAACAACGAAGTACTTGAATAATGATGATTTATTGATCGTATTGTTTGAGATACAAGACAGGGGACATTAACTTTAATACCGTAAAGACGACAAACAAAATAGATGGGGACGATAAATGAAGGTTTTTGTTCAAACAATTGGACTAGCCTTTATAGAGTCTTAGTATTTGGAATCCATAGCTTTGAGAAATGATAAAAATCGATGTTTACACAACGCCTTCTCCACCTCAAAACTGCTCGAAATTCAATCTTCAACTCGTCAAAATAAATTATGAATTGATTAGATGATAGCAAGCTTGTTTAAGAATGTACTCTCCATCTCTCTCGCTCTAACCACAAACCTAGTGTTTTGTAGGATTCTGTGCACTCCGTGAGACTCTTTCGTGTGAAGATGCAGCTAGCTAGAGACTGTAGAAACAAAAATACGATAGAGCATAACGAAAACAATGAAGTACTTGAATAATGATGATTTATTGATCCTATTGTTTGAGATACAAGACATGGGACATCAACTTTAATACCACGAAAACGACAAACAAAATAGATGGGGACGATAATTGAAGGTTTTTGTTCAAACAATTGGACTGGCCCTTATAGAGTCTTAGTATTTGGAATCCATAGCTTTGAGAAATGATAAAAATCCATGTTTACACAACGCCTTCTCCACCTCAAAACTGCTCAGAAATTCAATCTTCAACTCGTCAAAATAAATTATGAATTGATTATATGATAGCAAGCTTGTTTAAGAATGTACTCTCCATCTCTCTGGCTCTAACCACAAACCTAGTGTTTTGTAGGATTCTGTGCACTCCATGAGACTCTTTCATGTGAAGATGCAGCTAGCTAGAGACTGTAGAAACAAAAATACGATAGAGCATAACGAAAACAACGAAGTACTTGAATAATGATGATTTATTGATCGTATTGTTTGAGATACAAGACGGGGGACATTAACTTTAATACCGTAAAGACGACAAACAAAATAGATGGGGACGATAAATGAAGGTTTTTGTTCAAACAATTGGACTAGCCTTTATAGAGTCTTAGTATTTGGAATCCATAGCTTTGAGAAATGATAAAAATCGATGTTTACACAACGCCTTCTCCACCTCAAAACTGCTCGAAATTCAATCTTCAACTCGTCAAAATAAATTATGAATTGATTAGATGATAGCAAGCTTGTTTAAGAATGTACTCTCCATCTCTCTCGCTCTAACCACAAACCTAGTGTTTTGTAGGATTCTGTGCACTCCGTGAGACTCTTTCGTGTGAAGATGCGGCTAGCTAGCTAGAGACTGTAGAAACAAAAATACGATAGAGCATAACGAAAACAATGAAGTACTTGAATAATGATGATTTATTGATCCTATTGTTTGAGATACAAGACATGGGACATCAACTTTAATACCACGAAAACGACAAACAAAATAGATGGGGACGATAATTGAAGGTTTTTGTTCAAACAATTGGACTGGCCCTTATAGAGTCTTAGTATTTGGAATCCATAGCTTTGAGAAATGATAAAAATCCATGTTTACACAACGCCTTCTCCACCTCAAAACTGCTCGAAATTCAATCTTCAACTCGTCAAAATAAATTATGAATTGATTAGATGATAGCAAGCTTGTTTAAGAATGTACTCTCCATCTCTCTCGCTCTAACCACAAACCTAGTGTTTTGTAGGATTCTCGTGCACTCCGTGAGACTCTTTCGTGTGAAGATGCAGCTAGCTAGAGACCGTAGAAACAAAAATACGATAGAGCATAACGAAAACAACGAAGTACTTGAATAATGATGATTTATTGATCGTATTGTTTGAGATACAAGACAGGGGACATCAACTTTAATACCGTAAAGACGACAAACAAAATAGATGGGGACGATAAATGAAGGTTTTTGTTCAAACAATTGGACTAGCCTTTATAGAGTCTTAGTATTTGGAATCCATAGCTTTGAGAAATGATAAAAATCCATGTTTACACAACGCCTTCTCCACCTCAAAACGCTCGAAATTCAATCTTCAACTCGTCAAAATAAATTATGAATTGATTATATGATAGCAAGCTTGTTTAAGAATGTACTCTCCATCTCTCTCGCTCTAACCACAAACCTAGTGTTTTGTAGGATTCTCGTGCACTCCGTGAGACTCTTTCGTGTGAAGATGCAGCTAGCTAGAGACCGTAGAAACAAAAATACGATAGAGCATAACGAAAACAATGAAGTACTTGAATAATGATGATTTATTGATCGTATTGTTTGAGATACAAGACATGGGACATCAACTTTAATACCACAAAGACGACAAACAAAATAGATGGGGACGATAATTGAAGGTTTTTGTTCAAACAATTGGACTGGCCTTTATAGAGTCTTAGTATTTGGAATCCATAGCTTTGAGAAATGATAAAAATCCATGTTTACACAACGCCTTCTCCACCTCAAAACTGCTCGAAATTCAATCTTCAACTCGTCAAAATAAATTATGAATTGATTAGATGATAGCAAGCTTGTTTAAGAATGTACTCTCCATCTCTCTCGCTCTAACCACAAACCTAGTGTTTTGTAGGATTCTGTGCACTCCGTGAGACTCTTTCGTGTGAAGATGCAGCTAGCTAGAGACTGTAGAAACAAAAATACGATAGAGCATAACGAAAACAACGAAGTACTTGAATAATGATGATTTATTGATCGTATTGTTTGAGATACAAGACAGGGGACATCAACTTTAATACCGTAAAGACGACAAACAAAATAGATGGGGACGATAATTGAAGGTTTTTGTTCAAACAATTGGACTAGCCTTTATAGAGTCTTAGTATTTGGAATCCATAGCTTTGAGAAATAATAAAAATCCATGTTTACACAATGCCTTCTCCACCTCAAAACTGCTCGAAAATTCAATCTTCAACTCCTCAAAATAAATTATGAATTGATTATATGATAGCAAGCTTGTTTAAGAATGTACTCTCCATCTCTCTCGCTCTAACCACAAACCTAGTGTTTTGTAGGATTCTGTGCACTCCGTGAGACTCTTTCGTGTGAAGATGCAGCTAGCTAGAGACCGTAGAAACAAAAATACGATAGAGCATAACGAAAACAACGAAGTACTTGAATAATGATGATTTATTGATCCTATTGTTTGAGATACAAGACATGGGACATCAACTTTAATACCACAAAGACGACAAACAAAATAGATGGGGACGATAATTGAAGGTTTTTGTTCAAACAATTGGACTGGCCCTTATAGAGTCTTAGTATTTGGAATCCATAGCTTTGAGAAATGATAAAAATCCATGTTTACACAACGCCTTCTCCACCTCAAAACTGCTCGAAAATTCAATCTTCAACTCGTCAAAATAAATTATGAATTGATTAGATGATAGCAAGCTTGTTTAAGAATGTACTCTCCATCTCTCTCGCTCTAACCACAAACCTAGTGTTTTGTAGGATTCTGTGCACTCCATGAGACTCTTTCGTGTGAAGATGCAGCTAGCTAGAGACTGTAGAAACAAAAATACGATAGAGCATAACGAAAACAACGAAGTACTTGAATAATGATGATTTATTGATCGTATTGTTTGAGATACAAGACAGGGACATCAACTTTAATACCGTAAAGACGACAAACAAAATAGATGGGGACGATAAATGAAGGTTTTTGTTCAAACAATTGGACTAGCCTTTATAGAGTCTTAGTATTTGGAATCCATAGCTTTGAGAAATGATAAAAATCGATGTTTACACAACGCCTTCTCCACCTCAAAACTGCTCAGAAATTCAATCTTCAACTCCTCAAAATAAATTATGAATTGATTATATGATAGCAAGCTTGTTTAAGAATGTACTCTCCATCTCTCTCGCTCTAACCACAAACCTAGTGTTTTGTAGGATTCTGTGCACTCCGTGAGACTCTTTCGTGTGAAGATCCAGCTAGCTAGAGACTGTAGAAACAAAAATACGATAGAGCATAACGAAAACAACGAAGTACTTGAATAATGATGATTTATTGATCCTATTGTTTGAGATACAAGACATGGGACATCAACTTTAATACCACGAAGACGACAAACAAAATAGATGGGGACGATAATTGAAGGTTTTTGTTCAAACAATTGGACTGGCCCTTATAGAGTCTTAGTATTTGGAATCCATAGCTTTGAGAAATGATAAAAATCCATGTTTACACAACGCCTTCTCCACCTCAAAACTGCTCAGAAATTCAATCTTCAACTCCTCAAAATAAATTATGAATTGATTAGATGATAGCAAGCTTGTTTAAGAATGTACTCTCCATCTCTCTCGCTCTAACCACAAACCTAGTGTTTTGTAGGATTCTGTGCACTCCGTGAGACTCTTTCGTGTGAAGATCCAGCTAGCTAGAAGACCGTAGAAACAAAAATACGATAGAGCATAACGAAAACAACGAAGTACTTGAATAATGATGATTTATTGATCCTATTGTTTGAGATACAAGACAGCGGACATCAACTTTAATACCGTAAAGACGACAAACAAAATAGATGGGGACGATAATTGAAGGTTTTTGTTCAAACAATTGGACTAGCCTTTATAGAGTCTTAGTATTTGGAATCCATAGCTTTGAGAAATGATAAAAATCCATGTTTACACAACGCCTTCTCCACCTCAAAACTGCTCAGAAATTCAATCTTCAACTCCTCAAAATAAATTATGAATTGATTATATGATAGCAAGCTTGTTTAAGAATGTACTCTCCATCTCTCTCGCTCTAACCACAAACCTAGTGTTTTGTAGGATTCTGTGCACTCCGTGAGACTCTTTCGTGTGAAGATCCAGCTAGCTAGAGACCGTAGAAACAAAAATACGATAGAGCATAACGAAAACAACGAAGTACTTGAATAATGATGATTTATTGATCCTATTGTTTGAGATACAAGACAAGGGACATCAACTTTAATACCATGAAGACGACAAACAAAATAGATGGGGACGATAATTGAAGGTTTTCGTTCAAACAATTGGACTGGCCTTTATAGAGTCTTAGTATTTGGAATCCATAGCTTTGAGAAATGATAAAAATCCATGTTTACACAACGCCTTCTCCACCTCAAAACTGCTCGAAAATTCAATCTTCAACTCCTCAAAATAAATTATGAATTGATTATATGATAGCAAGCTTGTTTAAGAATGTACTCTCCATCTCTCTAGCTCTAACCACAAACCTAGTGTTTTTTAGGATTCTGCACTCCTGAGACTCTTTCGTGTGAAGATCAGCTAGCTAGAGACTGGTAGAAACAAAAATACGATAGAGCATAACGAAAACAACGAAGTACTTGAATAATGATGATTTATTGATCGTATTGTTTGAGATACAAGACAGGGGACATCAACTTTAATACCATGAAGACGACAAACAAAATTGATGGGGACGATAATCAAGGTTTTTGTTCAAACAATTGGACTAGCCTTTATAGAGTCTTAGTATTTGGAATCCATAGGTTTGAGAAATGATAAAAATCGATGTTTACACAACGCCTTCTCCACCTCAAAACTGCTCGAAAATTCAATCTTCAACTCCTCAAAATAAATTATGAATTGATTAGATGATAGCAAGCTTGTTTAAGAATGTACTCTCCATCTCTCTCGCTCTAACCACAAACCTAGTGTTTTGTAGGATTCTGTGCACTTCGTGAGACTCTTTCGTGTGAAGATCCACCTAGCTAGAGACTGTAGAAACAAAAATACGATAGAGTATAACGAAAAAAACAAAGTACTTGAATAATGATGATTTATTGATCCTATTGTTTGAGATACAAGACAGGGGACATCAACTTTAATACCATGAAGACGACAAACAAAATTGATGGGAACGATAATCGGAGGTTTTCAGTCAAACAATTGCACTGGCCCTTATAGAGTCTTAGTATTTGGAATCCATAGGTTTGAGAAATGGTAAAAATCCATGTTTACACAACGCCTTCTCCACCTCAAAACTCTTAAGAAATTCAATGTTCAACTCCTCAAAATAAATTGTGAATGAATTTGATGATAGCAAGCTTGTTTAAGAATATACTCTCCATCTCTCTCGCTCTAACCTCAAACCTAGACTTTTTGTAGGATTCTCGTGCACTCCGTGAGACTCTTTCGTGTGAAGATCCAGCTAGCTCAAGACTGTAGAAACCAAAATACGATAGAGTTTAACGAAAACCATGAAGTACTTGAATAATGATGATTTATTGATCCTATTGTTTAAGATACAAGACAGGGACATCAACTTTAATACCATGAAGACGACAAACTAAATAGATGGGGACAATGATCCAAGGTTTTCGTTCAAACAATTGGACTGGATCTTTATAGAGTCCTAGTATTTGGAAACCATAGGTTTGAGAAATGATAAATATCCATGTTTACACAACGCCTTCTCCACCTCAAAAGTGCTCAGAAATTCAATGTTCAACTCCTCAAAATAAATTGTGAATTGATTTGATGATAGCAAGCTTGTTTAAGAATGTACTGTCCATCTCTCTCGCTCTAACCTATAACCTAGTCTTTTTGTAAGATTTTGTGCACTCCGTGAGACTCTTTCGTGTGAAGATCCAGCTAGCTCAAGACCGTAGAAACCAAAATACGATAGAGCATAACGGAAACCACGAAGTACTTGAATAATGATGATTTATTGATCCTATTGTTTGAGATACAAGGAAGGGACATCAACTTTAATACCATGAAGACGACAAACAAAATTGATGGGGACGATAATCGGAGGTTTTCAGTCAAACAATTGGACTGGCCCTTATAGAGTCTTAGTATTTGGAATCCATAGCTTTGAGAAATGATAAAAATCCATGTTTACACAACGCCTTCTCCGCCTCAAAACTGCTCAGAAATTCAATCTTCAACTCGTCAAAATAAATTATGAATTGATTAGATGATAGCAAGCTTGTTTAAGAATGTACTCTCCATCTCTCTAGCTCTAACCTAAACCTAGCTGTTTTGTAGGATTCTCGTGCACTCCATGAGACTCTTTCGTGTGAAGATGCAACTAGCTAGAGACCGTAGAAACAAAAATACGATAGAGCATAACGAAAACAACGAAGTACTTGAATAATGATGATTTATTGATCGTATTGTTTGAGATACAAGACGAGGACATCAACTTTAATACCATGAAGACGACAAACAAAATTGATGGGGACGATAATCGAAGGTTTTCAGTCAAACTATTGGACTGGCCCTTATAGAGTCTTAGTATTTGGAATCCATAGGTTTGAGAAATGATAAAAATCCATGTTTACACAACGCCTTGTCCACCTCAAAACGCTCGAAATTCAATGTTCAACTCCTCAAAATAAATTGTGAATTGATTTGATGATAGCAAGCTTGTTTAAGAATTTACTCTCCATCTCTCTCGCTCTAACCTCAAACCTAGTTTTTTTGTAGGATTCTCTGCACTCCGTGAGACTCTTTCGTGTGAAGATCCAGCTAGCTCAAGACCGTAGAAACCAAAATACGATAGAGCATAACGAAAACCACGAAGTACTTGAATAATGATGATTTATTGATCCTATTGTTTGAGATACAAGATAGGGACATCAACTTTAATACCATGAAGACGACAAACAAAATTGATGGGGACGATAATCGGAGGTTTTCAGTCAAACAATTGGACTGGCCCTTATAGAGTCTTAGTATTTGGAATCCATAGGTTTGAGAAATGGTAAAAATCCATGTTTACACAACGCCTTCTCCACCTCAAAACTATTAAGAAATTTAATGTTCAACTCCTCAAAATAAATTGTGAATGAATTTGATGATAGCAAGCTTGTTTAAGAATATACTCTCCATCTCTCTCGCTCTAACCTCAAACCTAGACTTTTTGTAGGATTCTGTGCACTCCGTGAGACTCTTTCGTGTGAAGATCCAGCTAGCTCAAGAATGTAGAAACCAAAATACGATAGAGTTTAACGAAAACCATGAAGTACTTGAATAATGATGATTTATTGATCCTATTGTTTGAGATACAAGACAGGGACATCAACTTTAATACCATGAAGACGACAAACTAAATAGATGGGGACAATGATCCAAGGTTTTCGTTCAAACAATTGGACCGGATCTTTATAGAGTCCTAGTATTTGGAAACCATAGGTTTGAGAAATGATAAATATCCATGTTTACACAACGCCTTCTCCACCTCAAAACTCGCTCGAAAATTCAATGTTCAACTCCTCAAAATAAATTGTGAATTGATTTGAAGATAGCAAGCTTGTTTAAGAATGTACTCTCCATCTCTCTCGCTCTAACCTATAACCTAGTCTTTTTGTAAGATTTTGTGCACTCCGTGAGACTCTTTCGTGTGAAGATCCAGCTAGCTCAAGACCGTAGAAACCAAAATACGATAGAGCATAACGAAAACCACGAAGTACTTGAATAATGATGATTTATTGATCCTATTGTTTGAGATACAAGACAGGGACATCAACTTTAATACCATGAAGACGACAAACAAAATTGATGGGGACGATAATCGGAGGTTTTCAGTCAAACAATTGGACTGGCCCTTATAGAGTCTTAGTATTTGGAATCCATAGGTTTGAGAAATGGTAAAAATCCATGTTTACACAAAGCCTTCACCACCTCAAAACTGCTCAGAAATTCAATGTTCAACTCCTCAAATTAAATAGTGAATTAATTTGATGATAGCAAGCTTGTTTAAGAATATACTCTCCATCTCTCTTGCTCTAACATCAAACCTAGACTTTTTGTAGGATTCTGTGCACTCCGTGAGACTCTTTCGTGTGAAGATCCAGTTAGCTCAAGACTGTAGAAACCAAAATACGATAGAGTTTAACGAAAACCATGAAGTACTTGAATAATGATGATTTATTGATCCTATTGTTTGAGATACAAGACAGGGACATCAACTTTAATACCATGAAGACGACAAACTAAATAGATGGGGACAATGATCCAAGGTTTTCGTTCAAACAATTGGACTGGATCTTTATAGAGTCCTAGTATTTGGAAACCATAGGTTTGGGAAATGATAAAAATCCATGTTTACACAACGCCTTCTCCACCTCAAAAGCGCTCGAAAATTCAATGTTCAACTCCTCAAAATAAATTGTGAATTGATTTGATGATAGCAACCTTGTTTAAGAACTTACTCCGCATCTCTCTCGCTCTAACCTCAAACCTAGTCTTTTTGTAGGATTTTATGCACTCCGTGAGACTCTTTCGTGTGAAGATCCAAATTAGCTCAAGACCGTAGAAACCAAAATACGATAGAGCATAACGAAAACAACGAAGTACTTGAATAATGATGATTTATTGATCGTATTGTTTGAGATACAAGACAGGGGACATCAACTTTAATACCATGAAGACGACAAACAAAATTGATGGGGACGATAATCGGAGGTTTTCAGTCAAACAATTGGACTGGCCCTTATAGAGTCTTAGTATTTGGAATCCATAGGTTTGAGAAATGGTAAAAATCCATGTTTACACAACGCCTTCTCCACCTCAAAACTGCTAAGAAATTCAATGTTCAACTCCTCAAAATAAATTGTGAATGAATTTGATGATAGCAAGCTTGTTTAAGAATATACTCTCCATCTCTCTCGCTCTAACCTCAAACCTAGACTTTTTGTAGGATTTTGTGCACTCCGTGAGACTCTTTCGTGTGAAGATCCAGCTAGCTAAAGAGTGTAGAAACCAAAATACGATAGAGTTTAACGAAAACCATGCAGTACTTGAATAATGATGATTTATTGATCCTATTGTTTGAGATACAAGACAGGGACATCAACTTTAATACCATGAAGACGACAAACTAAATAGATGGGGACAACGATCCAAGGTTTTCGTTCAAACAATTGGACTGGATCTTTATAGAGTCCTAGTATTTGGAAACCATAGGTTTGAGAATTGATAAATATCCATGTTTACACAACGCCTTCTCCACCTCAAAACTGCTCAGAAATTCAATGTTCAACTCCTCAAAATAAATTGTGAATTGATTTGATGATAGCAAGCTTGTTTAAGAATGTACTCTCCATCTCTCTCGCTCTAACCTATAACCTAGTCTTTTTGTAAGATTTTGTGCACTCCGTGAGACTCTTTCGTGTGAAGATCCAGCTAGCTCAAGACCGTAGAAACCAAAATACGATAGAGCATAACGAAAACCACGAAGTACTTGAATAATGATGATTTATTGATCCTATTGTTTGAGATACAAGACAGGGGACATCAACTTTAATACCATGAAGACGACAAAAAAAATTGATGGGGACGATAATCGGAGGTTTTCGGTCAAACAATTGGACTGGCCCTTATAGAGTCTTAGTATTTGGAATCCATGGGTTTGAGAAATGGTAAAAATCCATGTTTACACAAAGCCTTCACCACCTCAAAACTGCTCTGAAATTCAATGTTCAACTCCTCAAATTAAATTGTGAATTAATTTGATGATAGCAAGCTTGTTTAAGAATATACTCTCCATCTCTCTCGCTCTAACCTCAAACCTAGACTTTTTGTAGGATTCTGTGCACTCCGTGAGACTCTTTCGTGTGAAGATCCAGCTAGCTCAAGACTGTAGAAACCAAAATACGATAGAGTTTAACGAAAACCATGAAGTACTTGAATAATGATGATTTATTGATCCTATTGTTTGAGATACAAGACAGGGACATCAACTTTAATATCATGAAGACGACAAACTAAATAGATGGGGACAATGATCCAAGGTTTTCGTTCAAACAATTGGACTGGATCTTTATAGAGTCCTAGTATTTGGAAACCATAGGTTTGGGAAATGATAAAAATCCATGTTTACACAACGCCTTCTCCACCTCAAAAGCTGCTCGAAATTCAATGTTCAACTCCTCAAAATAAATTGTGAATTGATTTGATGATAGCAAGCTTGTTTAAGAATTTACTCTCCATCTCTCTCGCTCTAACCTCAAACCTAGTTTTTTTGTAGGATTCTGTGCACTCCGTGAGACTCTTTCGTGTGAAGATCCAGCTAGCTCAAGACCGTAGAAACCAAAATACGATAGAGCATAACGAAAACCACGAAGTACTTGAATAATGATGATTTATTGATCCTATTGTTTGAGATACAAGACATGGACATCAACTTTAATACCATGAAGACGACAAACAAAATTGATGGGGACGATAATCGAAGGTTTTCAATCAAACAATTGGACCGGCCCTTATAGAGTCTTAGTATTTGGAATCCATAGGTTTTAGAAATGGTAAAAATCCATGTTTACACAAAGCCTTCACCACCTCAAAACTGCTCGAAAATTCCATGTTCAACTCCTCAAATTAAATTGTGAATTAATTTGATGATAGCAAGCTTGTTTAAGAATATACTCTCCATCTCTCTCGCTCTAACCTCAAACCTAGACTTTTTGTAGGATTCTCGTGCACTCCGTGAGACTCTTTCGTGTGAAGATCCAGCTAGCTCAAGACTGTAGAAACCAAAATACGATAGAGTTTAACGAAAACCATGAAGTACTTGAATAATGATGATTTATTGATCCTATTGTTTGAGATACAAGACAGGGACATCAACTTTAATACCATGAAGACGACAAACTAAATAGATGGGGACAATGATCCAAGGTTTTCGTTCAAACAATTGGACTGGATCTTTATAGAGTCCTAGTATTTGGAAACCATAGGTTTGAGAAATGATAAATATCCATGTTTACACAACGCCTTCTCCACCTCAAAACTGCTCAGAAATTCAATGTTCAACTCCTCAAAATAAATTGTGAATTGATTTGATGATAGCAAGCTTGTTTAAGAACTTACTCTGCATCTCTCTCGCTCTAACCTCAAACCTAGTTTTTTTGTAGGATTCTGTGCACTCCGTGAGACTCTTTCGTGTGAAGATCCAGCTAGCTCAAGACCGTAGAAACCAAAATACGATAGAGCATAACGAAAACCACGAAGTACTTGAATAATGATGATTTATTGATCCTATTGTTTGAGATACAAGACATGGACATCAACTTTAATACCATGAAGACGACAAACAAAATTGATGGGGACGATAATCGAAGGTTTTCGTTCAAACAATTGACTGGCCCTTATAGAGTCTTAGTATTTGGAATCCATAGGTTTGAGAAATGGTAAAAATCCATGTTTACACAAAGCCTTCACCACCTCAAAACTGCTCAGAAATTCCATGTTCAACTCCTCAAATTAAATTGTGAATTAATTTGATGATAGCAAGCTTGTTTAAGAATATACTCTCCATCTCTCTCGCTCTAACCTCAAACCTAGACTTTTTGTAGGATTCTGTGCACTCCGTGAGACTCTTTCGTGTGAAGATCCAGCTAGCTCAAGACTGTAGAAACCAAAATACGATAGAGTTTAACGAAAACCATGAAGTACTTGAATAATGATGATTTATTGATCCTATTGTTTGAGATACAAGACAGGGACATCAACTTTAATACCATGAAGACGACAAACTAAATAGATGGGCACAATGATCCAAGGTTTTCGTTCAAACAATTGACCGGATCTTTATAGAGTCCTAGTATTTGGAAACCATAGGTTTGAGAAATGATAAATATCCATGTTTACACAACGCCTTCTCCACCTCAAAACTGCTCAGAAATTCAATGTTCAACTCCTCAACATAAATTGTGAATTGATTTGATGATAGCAAGCTTGTTTAAGAATGTACTCTCCATCTCTCTCGCTCTAACCTATAACCTAGTCTTTTTGTAAGATTTTGTGCACTCCGTGAGACTCTTTCGTGTGAAGATCCGGCTAGCTCAAGACCGTAGAAACCAAAATACGATAGAGCATAACGAAAACCACGAAGTACTTGAATAATGATGATTTATTGATCCTATTGTTTGAGATACAAGACATGGACATCAACTTTAATACCATGAAGACGACAAACAAAATTCATGGGGACGATAATCGGAGGTTTTCGTTCAAACAATTGGACCGGCCCTTATAGAGTCTTAGTATTTGGAATCCATAGGTTTGAGAAATGGTAAAAATCCATGTTTACACAAAGCCTTCACCACCTCAAAACTGCTCGAAATTCAATGTTCAACTCCTCAAAATAAATTGTGAATTAATTTGATGATAGCAAGCTTGTTTAAGAATATACTCTCCATCTCTCTCGCTCTAACCTCAAACCTAGACTTTTTGTAGGATTCTGTGCACTCCGTGAGACTCTTTCGTGTGAAGATCCAACTAGCTCAAGACTGTAGAAACCAAAATACGATAGAGTTTAACGAAAACCATGAAGTACTTGAATAATGATGATTTATTGATCCTATTGTTTGAGATACAAGACAGGGACATCAACTTTAATACCATGAAGACGACAAACTAAATAGATGGGGACAATGATCCAAGGTTTTCGTTCAAACAATTGGACTGGATCTTTATAGAGTCCTAGTATTTGGAAACCATAGGTTTGGGAAATGATAAAAATCCATGTTTACACAACGCCTTCTCCACCTCAAAACTGCTCAGAAATTCAATGTTCAACTCCTCAAAATAAATTGTGAATTGATTTGATGATAGCAAGCTTGTTTAAGAAGGTACTCTCCATCTCTCTCGCTCTAACCTATAACCTAGTCTTTTTGTAGGATTCTGTGAACTCCGTGAGACTCTTTCGTGTGAAGATCCAGCTAGCTCAAGACTGTAGAAACCAAAATACGATAGAGCGGTAACGAAAACCCCGAAGTACTTGAATAATGATGATTTATTGATCCTATTGTTTGAGGTACCAGGCAGGGAAATCAACTTTAATACCATGAAGATGACAAAAAAAATAGATGGGGATGATAATTGAAGGTTTTGTTCGAACAATTTGACTGGCCTTTATAGAGTCTTAGTATTTTGAATCCATAGGTTTGAGAAATGATAATAATGCATGTTTACACAACGCCTTCTCCACCTCAAAACTGTTCAGAAATTCAATGTTCAACTCCTCCAAATAAATTGTGAATTGATTTGATGATAGAAAGCTTGTTTAAGAATGTACTCTCCATCTCTCTCGCTCTAACCTCAAACCTAGTCTTTTTTAAGATTTTGTACACTCCATGAGACTCTTTCGTGTGAAGATCCAGCTAGCTCAAGACTGTAGAAAGCATAATACGATAGAGCATAACGAAAAACACGAAGTACTTGAATAATGATGATTTATTGATCCTATTGTTTAAGATACAAGATGGGGACATCAACTTTAATTCCATGAAGACGACAAATAAAATAGATGGGGACGATAATTGAAGGTTTATGTTCAAACAATTAGACCGGCTCTTTATAGACTCTTAGTATTTGGAATCCATAGGTTTGAGAAATGATAAAAATCCATGTTTACACAACGCCTTCTCCACCTCAAAACCGCTCGAAATTCAATGTTCAACTCCTCAAAATAAATTGTGAATTGATTTGATGATAGCAAGCTTGTTTAAGAATGTACTCTCCATCTCTCTCGCTCTAACCTCAAACCTAGTCTTTTTGTAGGATTCCGTGCACTCCGTGAGACTCTTTCGTGTGAAGATCCAGCTAGCTCAAGACTGTAGAAACCAAAATACGATAGAGTTTAACGAAAACCATGAAGTACTTGAATAATGATGATTTATTGATCCTATTGTTTGAGATACAAGACATGGACATCATCTTTAATACCATGAAAACGACAAAATAAATAGATGGGGACAATGATCCAAGGTTTTCGTTAAAACAATTGGACTGGATCTTTATAGAGTCCTAGTATTTGGAAACAATAGGTTTGGGAAATGATAAAAATCCATGTTTACACAACGCCTTCTCCACCTCAAAACTGCTCAGAAATTCAATGTTCAACTCCTCAAAATAAATTATGAATTGATTAGATGATAGCAAGCTTGTTTAAGAATGTACTCTCCATCTCTCTCGCTCTAACCTATAATCTAGTCTTTTTGTAGGATTCTGTGAACTCCGTGAGACTCTTTCGTGTGAAGATCCAGCTAGCTCAAGACTGTAGAAACCAAAATACGATAGAGCGTAACGAAAACCCCGAAGTACTTGAATAATGATGATTTATTGATCCTATTGTTTGAGGTACCAGACAGGGAAATCAACTTTAATACCATGAAGATGACAAACAAAATAGATGGGGATGATAATTGAAGGTTTTGTTCGAACAATTTGACTGGCCTTTATAGAGTCTTAGTATTTTGAATCCATAGGTTTGAGAAATGATAATAATCCATGTTTACACAACGCCTTCTCCACCTCAAACCTGCTCGGAAATTCAATGTTCAACTCCTCAAAATAAATTGTGAATTGATTTGATGATAGAAAGCTTGTTTAAGAATGTACTCTCCATCTCTCTCGCTCTAACCTCAAACCTAGTCTTTTTTAAGATTTTGTGCACTCCGTGAGACTCTTTCGTGTGAAGATCCAGCTAGCTCAAGACCGTAGAAAGCATAATACGATAGAGCATAACGAAAAACACGAAGTACTTGAATAATGATGATTTATTGATCCTATTGTTTAAGATACAAGATGGGGACATCAACTTTAATTCCATGAAGACGACAAATAAAATAGATGGGGACGATAATTGAAGGTTTATGTTCAAACAATTGGACTGGCCTTTATAGACTCTTAGTATTTGGAATCCATAGGTTTGAGAAATGATAAAAATCCATGTTTACACAACGCCTTCTCCACCTCAAAACTGCTCAGAAATTCAATGTTCAACTCCTCAAAATAAATTGTGAATTGATTTGATGATAGCAAGCTTGTTTAAGAATGTACTCTCCATCTCTCTCGCTCTAACCTCAAACCTAGTCTTTTTGTAGGATTCTTGTGCACTCCGTGAGACTCTTTCGTGTGAAGATCCAGCTAGCTCAAGACTGTAGAAACCAAAATACGATAGAGTTTAACGAAAACCATGAAGTACTTGAATAATGATGATTTATTGATCCTATTGTTTGAGATACAAGACATGGACATCAACTCTAATACCATGAAGACGACAAACTAAATAGATGGGCACAATGATCCAAGGTTTTCGTTCAAACAATTGGACTGGATCTTTATAGAGTCCTAGTATTTGGAAACCATAGGTTAGAGAAATGATAAAAATCCATGTTTACACAACGCCTTCTCCACCTCAAAACTGCTCAGAAATTCAATGTTCAACTCCTCAAAATAAATTGTGAATTGATTTGATGATAGCAAGCTTGTTTAAGAATGTACTCTCCATCTCTCTCGCTCTAACTTATAACCTAGTCTTTTTGTAGGATTTTGTGCACTCCGTGAGACTCTTTCGTGTGAAGATCCAGCTAGCTCAAGACTGTAGAAACCAAATTACGATAGAGCGTAACGAAAACCCCAAAGTACTTGAATAATGATGATTTATTGATCCTATTGTTTGAGGTACCAGACAGGGAAATCAACTTTAATACCATGAAGATGACAAACAAAATAGATGGGGATGATAATTGAAGGTTTTGTTCGAACAATTTGACTGGCCTTTATAGAGTCTTAGTATTTTGAATCCATAGGTTTGAGAAATGATAATAATCCATGTTTACACAACGCCTTCTCCACCTCAAAACTGCTCAGAAATTCAATGTTCAACTCCTCAAAATAAATTGTGAATTGATTTGATGATAGAAAGCTTGTTTAAGAATGTACTCTCCATCTCTCTCGCTCTAACCTAGTCTTTTTGTAGGATTTTGTGCACTCCGTGAGACTCTTTCGTGTGAAGATCCAGCTAGCTCAAGACCGTAGAAAGCAAAATACGATAGAGCATAACGAAAAACACGAAGTACTTGAATAATGATGATTTATTGATCCTATTGTTTAAGATACAAGATGGGGACATCAACTTTAATTCCATGAAGACGACAAATAAAATAGATGGGGACGATAATCGAAGGTTTTGTTCAAACAATTGGACCGGCCTTTATAGACTCTTAGTATTTGGAATCCATAGGTTTGAGAAATGATAAAAATCCATGTTTACACAACGCCTTCTCCACCTCAAAACTGCTCGTAAATTCAATGTTCAACTCCTCAAAATAAATTGTGAATTGATTTGATGATAGCAAGCTTGTTTAAGAATGTACTCTCCATCTCTCTCGCTCTAACCTCAAACCTAGTCTTTTTGTAGGATTCTGTGCACTCCGTGAGACTCTTTCGTGTGAAGATCCAGCTAGCTCAAGACTGTAGAAACCAAAATACGATAGAGCATAACGAAAACCACGAAGTACTTGAATAATGATGATTTATTGATCCTATTGTTTGAGATACAAGACATGGACATCAACTTTAATACCATGAAGACGACAAACAAAATAGATGGGGACAATGATCGAAGGTTTTCGTTCAAACAATTGGACTGGTTCTTTATAGAGTCTTAGTATTTGGAATCCATAGGTTTGAGAAATGATAAAAATCCATGTTTACACAACGCCTTCTCCACCTCAAAACTGCTCGAAATTCAATGTTCAACTCCTCAAAATAAATTGTGAATTGATTTGATGATAGCAAGCTTGTTTAAGAATGTACTCTCCATCTCTCTCGCTCTAACCTCAAACCTAGTCTTTTTGTAGGATTCTGTGCACTCCGTGAGACTCTTTCGTGTGAAGATCCAAATAGCTCAAAACCGTAGAAACCAAAATACGATAGAGCATAACGAAAACCACAAAGTACTTGAATAATGATGATTTATTGATCCTATTGTTTGAGGTACCAGATGGGGACATCAACTTTAATACCATGAAGATGACAAACAAAATAGATGGGGATGATAATCGAAGGTTTTGGTTCAAACAATTGGACCGGCCTTTATAGAGTCTTAGTATTTGGAATCCATAGGTTTGAGAAATGATAAAAATCCATGTTTACACAACGCCTTCTCCACCTCAAAACTGCTCGAAAATTCAATGTTCAACTCCTCAAAATAAATTGTGAATTGATTTGATGATAGAAAGCTTGTTTAAGAATGTACTCTCCATCTCTCTCGCTCTAACCTCAAACCTAGTCTTTTTGTAGGATTCTGTGCACTCCGTGAGACTCTTTCGTGTGAAGATCCAGCTAGCTCAAGACCGTAGAAACCAAAATACGATAGAGTATAACGAAAAACACGAAGTACTTGAATAATGATGATTTATTGATCCTATTGTTTAAGATACAAGATGGGGACATCAACTTTAATTCCATGAAGACGACAAACAAAATAGATGGGGACAATAATCGAAGGTTTTTGTTCAAACAATTGGACTAGCCTTTATAGAGTCTTAGTATTTGGAATCCATAGGTTTGAGAAATGATAAAAATCCATGTTTACACAACGCCTTCTCCACCTCAAAAGCGCTCGAAATTCAATGTTCAACTCCTCAAAATAAATTGTGAATTGATTTGATGATAGCAAGCTTGTTTAAGAATGTACTCTCCATCTCTCTCGCTCTAACCTCAAACCTAGTCTTTTTGTAGGATTCTCGTGCACTCCGTGAGACTCTTTCGTGTGAAGATCCAACTAGCTCAAGACCGTAGAAACCAAAATACGATAGAGCATAACGAAAACCACGAAGTACTTGAATAATGATGATTTATTGATCCTATTGTTTAAGATACAAGACGAGGAAATCAACTTTAATACCATGAAGATGACAAACAAAATAGATGGGGACGATAATCGAAGGTTTTTGTTCAAACAATTGGACCGGCCTTTATAGAGTCTTAGTATTTGGAATCCATAGGTTTGAGAAATGATAAAAATCCATGTTTACACAACGCCTTCTCCACCTCAAAACCTGCTCGAAATTCAATGTTCAACTCCTCAAAATAAATTGTGAATTGATTTGATGATAGCAAGCTTGTTTAAGAATGTACTCTCCATCTCTCTCGCTCTAACCTCAAACCTAGTCTTTTTGTAGGATTCTGTGCACTCCGTGAGACTCTTTCGTGTGAAGATCCAGCTAGCTCAAGACTGTAGAAACCAAAATACGATAGAGCATAACGAAAAACACGAAGTACTTGAATAATGATGATTTATTGATCCTATTGTTTAAGATACAAGATGGGGACATCAACTTTAATTCCATGAAGACGACAAACAAAATAGATGGGGACAATGATCGAAGGTTTTTGTTCAAACAATTGGACTTGCCTTTATAGAGTCTTAGTATTTGGAATCCATAGGTTTGAGAAATGATAAAAATCCATGTTTACACAACGCCTTCTCCACCTCAAAACCGCTCGAAATTCAATGTTCAACTCCTCAAAATAAATTATGAATTGATTTGATGATAGCAAGCTTGTTTAAGAATGTACTCTCCATCTCTCTCGCTCTAACCTCAAACCTAGTCTTTTTGTAGGATTCTGTGCACTCCGTGAGACTCTTTCGTGTGAAGATCCAGCTAGCTCAAGACCGTAGAAACCAAAATACGATAGAGCATAACGAAAAACACGAAGTACTTGAATAATGATGATTTATTGATCCTATTGTTTAAGATACAAGACATGAGGACATCAACTTTAATACCATGAAGACGACAAACAAAATAGATGGGGACAATGATCGAAGGTTTTTGTTCAAACAATTGGACTTGGCTCTTTATAGAGTCTTAGTATTTGGAAACCATAGGTTTGAGAAATGATAAAAATCCATGTTTACACAACGCCTTCTCCACCTCAAAACCGCTCAAAAATTCAATGTTCAACTCCTCAAAATAAATTGTGAATTGATTTGATGATAGCAAGCTTGTTTAAGAATGTACTCTCCATCTCTCTCGCTCTAACCTCAAACCTAGTCTTTTTGTAGGATTCTCGTGCACTCCGTGAGACTCTTTCGTGTGAAGATCCGGCTAGCTCAAGATTGTAGAAACCAAAATACGATAGAGCATAACGAAAACCACGAAGTACTTGAATAATGATGATTTATTGATCCTATTGTTTGAGATACAAGACGGGGACATCAACTTTAATACCATGAAGATGACAAACAAAATAGATGGGGACGATAATCGAAGGTTTTTGTTCAAACAATTGGACTGGCTTTATAGAGTCTTAGTATTTGGAATCCATAGGTTTGAGAAATGATAAAAATCCATGTTTACACAACGCCTTCTCCACCTCAAAACTGCTCGAAATTCAATGTTCAACTCCTCAAAATAAATTGTGAATTGATTTGATGATAGCAAGCTTGTTTAAGAATGTACTCTCCATCTCTCTCGCTCTAACCTCAAACCTAGTCTTTTTGTAGGATTCCGTGCACTCCGTGAGACTCTTTCGTGTGAAGATCCAAATAGCTCAAGACTGTAGAAACCAAAATACGATAGAGCATAACGAAAACCACGAAGTACTTGAATAATGATGATTTATTGATCCTATTGTTTGAGATACAAGACAAGGACATCAACTTTAATACCATGAAGACGACAAACAAAATAGATGGGGACAATGATCCAAGGTTTTTGTTCAAACAATTGGACCGGCTCTTTATAGAGTCTTAGTATTTGGAATCCATAGGTTTGAGAAATGATAAAAATCCATGTTTACACAACGCCTTCTCCACCTCAAAACTCGCTCAAAATTCAATGTTCAACTCCTCAAAATAAATTATGAATTGATTTCATGATAGCAAGCTTGTTTAAGAATGTACTCTCCATCTCTCTCGCTCTAACCTCAAACCTAGTCTTTTTGTAGGATTCTGTGCACTCCGTGAGACTCTTTCGTGTGAAGATCCAGCTAGCTCAAGATTATAGAAACCAAAATACGATAGAGCATAACGAAAACCACGAAGTACTTGAATAATGATGATTTATTGATCCTATTGTTTGAGATACAAGACAGGACATCAACTTTAATACCATGAAGACGACAAACAAAATAGATGGGGACGATAATCGAAGGTTTTCAGTCAAACAATTGGACTGGCCCTTATAGAGTCTTAGTATTTGGAATCCATAGGTTTGAGAAATGATAAAAATCCATGTTTACACAACGCCTTCTCCACCTCAAAACTCGCGCTCGAGAAATTCAATGTTCAACTCCTCAAAATAAATTGTGAATTGATTTGATGATAGCAAGCTTGTTTAAGAATGTACTCTCCATCTCTCTCGCTCTAACCTCAAACCTAGTCTTTTTGTAGGATTCCGTGCACTCCGTGAGACTCTTTCGTGTGAAGATCCGGCTAGCTCAAGACCGTAGAAACCAAAATACGATAGAGTATAACGAAAACCACGAAGTACTTGAATAATGATGATTTATTGATCCTATTGTTTGAGATACAAGACAGGACATCAACTTTAATACCATGAAGACGACAAACAAAATAGATGGGGACGATAATCGAAGTTTTTGTTCAAACAATTGGACTGGCCTTTATAGAGTCTTAGTATTTGGAATCCATAGGTTTGAGAAATGATAAAAATCCATGTTTACACAACGCCTTCTCCACCTCAAAACGGCTCGTAAATTCAATGTTCAACTCCTCAAAATAAATTGTGAATTGATTTGATGATAGCAAGCTTGTTTAAGAATGTACTCTCCATCTCTCTCGCTCTAACCTCAAACCTAGTCTTTTTGTAGGATTCTATGCACTCCGTGAGACTCTTTCGTGTGAAGATCCAAATAGCTCAAGATCGTAGAAACCAAAATACGATAGAGCATAACGAAAAACACGAAGTACTTGAATAATGATGATTTATTGATCCTATTGTTTGAGATACAAGATGGGGACATCAACTTTAATACCATGAAAACGACAAACAAAATAGATGGGGACAATGATCCAAGGTTTTCGTTCAAACAATTGACTGGCCTTTATAGAGTCTTAGTATTTGGAATCCATAGGTTTGAGAAATGATAAAAATCCATGTTTACACAACGCCTTCTCCACCTCAAAACTGCTCAGAAATTCAATGTTCAACTCGTCAAAATAAATTGTGAATTGATTTTATGATAGCAAGCTTGTTTAAGAATGTACTCTCCATCTCTCTCGCTCTAACCTCAAACCTAGTCTTTTTGTAGGATTATTGCACTCCGTGAGACTCTTTCGTGTGAAGATCCAAATAGCTCAAGATTATAGAAACCAAAATACGATAGAGCATATCGAAAACCACGAAGTACTTGAATAATGATGATTTATTGATCCTATTGTTTGAGATACAAGACAGGGACATCAACTTTAATACCATGAAGACGACAAACAAAATAGATGGGGACGATAATCGATGGTTTTTGTTCAAACAATTGGACTAGGCCTTTATCGAGTCTTAGTATTTGGAATCCATAGGTTTGAGAAATGATAAAAATCCATGTTTACACAACGCCTTCTGGACCTCAAAACTGCTCAGAAATTCAATGTTCAACTCCTCAAAATAAATTGTGAATTGGTTTGATGATAGCAAGCTTGTTTAAGAATGTACTCTCCATCTCTCTCGCTCTAACCTCAAACCTAGTCTTTTTGTAGGATTCCGTGCACTCTGTGAGACTCTTTCGTGTGAAGATCCAGCTAGCTCAAGACTGTAGAAACCAAAATACGATAGAGCATAACGAAAACCACGAAGTACTTGAATAATGATGATTTATTGATCCTATTGTTTGAGATACAAGAACGGGGACATCAACTTTAATACCATGAAGATGACAAACAAAATAGATAGGGACGATAATCGATGTTTTTGTTCAAACAATTGACCGGCCTTTATAGAGTCTTAGTATTTGGAATCCATAGGTTTGAGAAATGATAAAAATCCATGTTTACACAACGCCTTCTCCACCTCAAAACTGCTCAGAAATTCAATGTTCAACTCCTCAAAATAAATTGTGAATTGATTTGATGATAGCAAGCTTGTTTAAGAATGTACTCTCCATCTCTCTCGCTCTAACCTCAAACCTAGTCTTTTTGTAGAATTCTGTGCACTCCGTGAGACTCTTTCGTGTGAAGATCCGGCTAGCTCAAGACTGTAGAAACCAAAATACGATAGAGCATAACGAAAAACACGAAGTACTTGAATAATGATGATTTATTAATCCTATTGTTTGAGATACAAGACGGGGACATCAACTTTAATACCATGAAGACGACAAACAAAATAGATGGGGACAATGGTCGAAGGTTTTGGTTCAAACAATTGGACTGGCCTTTATAGAGTCTTAGTATTTGGAATCCATAGGTTTGAGAAATGATAAAAATCCATGTTTACACAACGCCTTCTCCACCTCAAACCGCTCGAAATTCAATTTTCAACTTCTCAAAATAAATTGTGAATTGATTTTATGATAGCAAGCTTGTTTAAGAATGTACTCTCCATCTCTCTCGCTCTAACCTCAAACCTAGTCTTTTTGTAGGATTCTGTGCACTCCGTGAGACTCTTTCGTGTGAAGATCCGGCTAGCTCAAGACTATAGAAACCAAAATACGATAGAGCATATCGAAAACCACGAAGTACTTGAATAATGATTATTTATTGATCCTATAGTTTGAGATACAAGACGGGGACATCAACTTTAATACCATGAAGATGACAAACAAAATAGATAGGGATGGTAACCGATGTTTTTTGTTCAAACAATTGGACTAGCCTTTATAGAGTGTTAGTATTTGGAATCCATAGGTTTGAGAAATGATAAAAATCCATGTTTACACAACGCCTTCTCCACCTCAAAAACTGCTCGTAAATTCAATGTTCAACTCCTCAAAATAAATTGTGAATTGATTTGATGATAGCAAGCTTGTTTAAGAATGTACTCTCCATCTCTCTCGCTCTAACCTCAAACCTAGTCTGTTTGTAGGATTCTGTGCACTCCGTGAGACTCTTTCGTGTGAAGATCCGGCTAGCTCAAAATTTGTAGAAACCAAAATACGATAGAGCATAACGAAAACCACGAAGTACTTGAATAATGATGATTTATTGATTCTATTGTTTGAGATACAAGACAGGGACATCAACCTTAATACCATGAAGACGACAAACAAAATAGATGGGGACGATAATCGAAGGTTTTTGTTCAAACAATTGAACTGGCCTTTATAGAGTCTTAGCATTTGGAATCCATGGGTTTGAGAAATGATAAAAATCCATGTTTACACAACGCCTTCTCCACCTCAAAGCTGCTCGGAAATTCAATGTTCAACTCCTCAAAATAAATTGTGAATTGATTTGATGATAGCAAGCTTGTTTAAGAATGTACTCTCCATCTCTCTCGCTCTAACCTCAAACCTACTCTTTTTGTAGGATTCCGTGCACTCCGTGAGACTCTTTCGTGTGAAGATCCGGCTAGCTCAAGACTTTAGAAACCAAAATACGATAGAGCATAACGAAAACCACGAAGTACTTGAATAATGATGATTTATTCATCCTATTGTTTGAGATACAAGACAGGGACATCAACTTTAATACCATGAAAACGACAAACAAAATAGATGGGGACGATAGTCGAAGGTTTTTGTTCAAACGATTGGATCGGACCTTTATAGAGTCTTAGTATTTGGAATCCATAGGTTTGAGAAATGATAAAAATCCATGTTTACACAACGCCTTCGGGACCTCAAAACTGCTCAGAAATTCAATGTTCAACTCCTCAAAATAAATTGTGAATTGATTTGATGATAGCAAGCTTTTTTAAGAATGTACTCTCCATCTCTCTCGCTCTAACCTCAAACCTAGTCTTTTTGTAGGATTCTGTGCACTCCGTGAGACTCTTTCGTGTGAAGATCCAGCTAGCTCAAGACTCGTAGAAACCAAAATACGATAGAGCATAACGAAAACGACGAAGTACTTGAATAATGATGATTTATTGATCCTATTGTTTGAGATACAAGACAGGGACATCAACTTTAATACCATGAAGACGACAAACAAAATAGATGGGGATGATAATCGAAGGTTTTTGTTCAAACAATTGACCGGCCTTTATAGTGTCTTAGTATTTGGAATCCATAGGTTTGAGAAATGATAAAAATCCATGTTTACACAACGCCTTCTCCACCTCAAAGCTGCTCGAAATTCAATGTTCAACTCATCAAAATAAATTGTGAATTGATTTGATGATAGCAAGCTTGTTTAAGAATGTACTCTCCATCTCTCTCGCTCTAACCTCAAACCTACTCTTTTTGTAGGATTACCGTGCACTCCGTGAGACTCTCTTTCGTGTGAAGATCCAGCTAGCTCAAGACTATAGAAACCAAAATACGATGGAGCATAACGAAAAACACGAAGTACTTGAATAATGATGATTTATTCATCCTATTGTTTGAGATACAAGACGGGGACATCAACTTTAATACCATGAAAACGACAAACAAAATAGATGGGGACGATGATCAAAGGTTTTTGTTCAAACAATTGGACGGCCTTTATAGAGTCTTAGTATTTGGAATCCATAGGTTTGAGAAATGATAAAAATCCATGTTTACACAACGCCTTCTCCACCTCAAACCTGCTCGTAAATTCAATGTTCAACTCCTCAAAATAAATTGTGAATTGATTTGATGATAGCAAGCTTGTTTAAGAATGTACTCTCCATCTCTCTCGCTCTAACCTCAAACCTAGTCTTTTTGTAGGATTCCGTGCACTCCGTGAGACTCTTTCGTGTGAAGATCCAGCTAGCTCAAGACTCGTAGAAACCAAAATACGATAGAGCATATCGAAAACCACGAAGTACTTGAATAATGATTATTTATTGATCCTATAGTTTGAGATACAAGACAAGGACATCAACTTTAATACCATGAAGATGACAAACAAAATAGATAGGGACGATAATCGATGTTTTTTGTTCAAACAATTGGACTGGCCTTTATAGAGTGTTAGTATTTGGAATCCATAGGTTTGAGAAATGATAAAAATCCATGTTTACACAACACCTTCTCCACCTCAAAACTGCTCAGAAATTCAATGTTCAACTCCTCAAAATAAATTGTGAATTGATTTGATGATAGCAAGCTTTTTAAGAATGTACTCTCCATCTCTCTCGCTCTAACCTCAAACCTAGTCTTTTTGTAGAGATTCTGTGCACTCCGTGAGACTCTTTCGTGTGAAGATCCAGCTAGCTCAGGACTGTAGAAACCAAAATACGATAGAGCATAACGAAAATGACTAAGTACTTGAATAATGATGACTTATTGATCCTATTGTTTGAGATACAAGACAGGGACATCAACTTTAATACCATGAAAACGACAAACAAAATAGATGGGGACGATAATCGATGTTTTTTGTTCAAACGATTGACCGGCCTTTATAGAGTGTTAGTATTTGGAATCCATAGGTTTGAGAAATGATAAAAATCCATGTTTACACAACGCCTTCTCCACCTCAAAACTGCTCAGAAATTCAATGTTCAACTCATCAAAATAAATTGTGAATTGATTTGATGATAACAAGCTTGTTTAAGAATGTACTCTCCATCTCTCTCGCTCTAACCTCAAACCTACTCTTTTTGTAGAATTCTGTGCACTCCGTGAGACTCTTTCGTGTGAAGATCCAGCTAGCTCAAGACTGTAGAAACCAAAATACGATAGAGCATAACGAAAAACACGAAGTACTTGAATAATGATGATTTATTCATCCTATTGTTTGAGATACAAGACAAGGACATCAACTTTAATACCATGAAAACGACAAACAAAATAGATGGGGACGATAATCGAAGGTTTTTGTTCAAACGATTGGACTGGCCTTTATAGAGTCTTAGTATTTGGAATCCATAGGTTTGAGAAATGATAAAAATCCATGTTTACACAACGCCTTCTCCACCTCAAAAGCTGCTTCGGAAATTCAATGTTCAACTCCTCAAAATAAATTGTGAATTGATTTGATGATAGCAAGCTTATTTAAGAATGTACTCTCCATCTCTCTCGCTCTAACCTCAAACCTAGTCTTTTTGTAGGATTCCGTGCACTCCGTGAGACTCTTTCGTGTGAAGATCCGGCTAGCTCAAGGATCGTAGAAACCAAAATACGATAGAGCATAACGAAAACCACGAAGTACTTGAATAATGATGATTTATTGATCCTATTGTTTGAGATACAAGACGTGGACATCAACTTTAATACCATGAAAACGACAAACAAAATAGATGGGGACGATAGTCGAAGGTTTTTGTTCAAACGATTGGACCGGCCTTTATAGAGTCTTAGTATTTGGAATCCATAGTTTTGAGAAATGATAAAAATCCATGTTTACACAACGCCTTCTCCACCTCAAAACTGCTCGGAAATTCAATGTTCAACTCCTCAAAATAAATTGTGAATTGATTTGATGATAGCAAGCTTGTTTAAGAATGTACTCTCCATCTCTCTCGCTCTAACCTCAAACCTAGTCTTTTTGTAGAATTCCGTGCACTCCGTGAGACTCTCTTTCGTGTGAAGATCCAGCTAGCTCAAGATTGTAGAAACCAAAATACGATAGAGCATAACGAAAACCACGAAGTACTTGAATAATGATGATTTATTGATCCTATTGTTTGAGATACAAGACGGGGACATCAACTTTAATACCATGAAAACGACAAACAAAATAGATGGGGACGATAGTCGAAGGTTTTTATTCAAACGATTGACCGGCCTTTATAGAGTCTTAGTATTTGGAATCCATAGTTTTGAGAAATGATAAAAATCCATGTTTACACAACGCCTTCTCCACCTCAAAAGCTGCTCGAAAATTCAATGTTCAACTCCTCAAAATAAATTGTGAATTGATTTGATGATAGCAAGCTTGTTTAAGAATGTACTCTCCATCTCTCTCGCTCTAACCTCAAACCTAGTCTTTTTGTAGAATTTCGTGCACTCCGTGAGACTCTTTCGTGTGAAGATCCAAATATAGCTCAAAGACCGTAGAAACCAAAATACGATAGAGCATAACGAAAAACATGAAGTACTTGAATAATGATGATTTATTGATCCTATTGTTTGAGATACAAGACGGGGACATCAACTTTAATACCATGAAAACGACAAACAAAATAGATGGGGACGATAGTCGAAGGTTTTTGTTCAAACGATTGGACCGGCCTTTATAGAGTCTTAGTATTTGGAATCCATAGGTTTGAGAAATGATAAAAATCCATGTTTACACAACGCCTTCTCCACCTCAAAACGCTCGAAATTCAATGTTCAACTCCTCAAAATAAATTGTGAATTGATTTGATGATAGCAAGCTTGTTTAAGAATGTACTCTCCATCTCTCTCGCTCTAACCTCAAACCTAGTCTTTTTTGTAGGATTCTGTGCACTCCGTGAGACTCTTTCGTGTGAAGATCCGGCTAGCTCAAGACCGTAGAAACCAAAATACGATAGAGCATAACGAAAAACACGAAGTACTTGAATAATGATGATTTATTGATCCTATTGTTTAAGATACAAGACGGGGACATCAACTTTAATACCATGAAAACGACAAACAAAATAGATGGGGACGATAGTCGAAGGTTTTTGTTCAAACAATTGGACTCGCCTTTATAGAGTCTTAGTATTTGGAATCCATAGGTTTGAGAAATGATAAAAATCCATGTTTACACAACGCCTTCTCCACCTCAAAACCCGCTCGAAATTCAATGTTCAACTCATCAAAATAAATTGTGAATTGATTTGATGATAGCAAGCTTGTTTAAGAATGTACTCTCCATCTCTCTCGCTCTAACCTCAAACCTAGTCTTTTTGTAGGATTCCGTGCACTCCGTGAGATTCTTTCGTGTGAAGATCCAGCTAGCTCAAGACTGTAGAAACCAAAATACGATAGAGCAAAACGAAAAACACGAAGTACTTGAATAATGATGATTTATTCATCCTATTGTTTGAGATACAAGACGGTGGACATCAACTTTAATACCATGAAAACGACAAACAAAATAGATGGGGATGATAGTCGAAGGTTTTTGTTCAAACGATTGGACCGGCCTTTATAGAGTCTTAGTATTTGGAATCCATAGGTTTGAGAAATGATAAAAATCCATGTTTACACAACGCCTTCTCGACCTCAAAATCGCTCGAAATTCAATGTTCAACTCCTCAAAATAAATTGTGAATTGATTTGATGATAGCAAGCTTGTTTAAGAATGTACTCTCCATCTCTCTCGCTCTAACCTCAAACCTAGTCTTTTTGTAGGATTCCGTGCACTCCGTGAGACTCTTTCGTGTGAAGATCCAGCTAGCTCAAGACTGTAGAAACCCAAATACGATAGAGCATAACAAAAAACACGAAGTACTTGAATAATGATGATTTATTCATCCTATTGTTTGAGATACAACACAAGGACATCAACTTTAATACCATGAAGATGACAAACAAAATAGATAGGGATGGTAATCGATGTTTTTGTTCAAACAATTGACCGGGCCTTTATAGAGTGTTAGTATTTGGAATCCATAGGTTTGAGAAATGATAAAAATCCATGTTTACACAACGCCTTCTCCACCTCAAAACTCGCTCGGAAATTCAATGTTCAACTCCTCAAAATAAATTGTGAATTGATTTGATGATAGCAAGCTTGTTTAAGAATGTACTCTCCATCTCTCTCGCTCTAACCTCAAACCTAGTCTTTTGTAGATTCCGTGCACTCCGTGAGACTCTTTCGTGTGAAGATCCAGCTAGCTCAAGACCGTAGAAACCAAAATACGATAGAGCATAACGAAAAACACGAAGTACTTGAATAATGATGATTTATTGATCCTATTGTTTGAGATACAAGACGGGGACATCAACTTTAATACCATGAAAACGACAAACAAAATAGATGGGGACGATAGTCGAAGGTTTTTTGTTCAAACGATTGGATCGGCCTTTATAGAGTCTTAGTATTTGGAATCCATAGTTTTGAGAAATGATAAAAATCCATGTTTACACAACGCGTTCTCCACCTCAAAGCGGCTCGTAAATTCAATGTTCAACTCATCAAAATAAATTGTGAATTGATTTCATGATAACAAGCTTGTTTAAGAATGTACTCTCCATCTCTCTCGCTCTAACCTCAAACCTAGTCTTTTTGAAGAATTCGATGCACTCCGTGAGACTCTTTCGTGTGAAGATCCGGCTAGCTCAAGACCGTAGAAACCAAAATACGATAGAGCATAACGAAAAACACGAAGTACTTGAATAATGATGATTTATTCATCCTATTGTTTGAGATACAAGACGGGGACATCAACTTTAATACCATGAAAATGACAAACAAAATAGATGGGGACGATAGTCGAAGGTTTTTGTTCAAACAATTGACCGACTTTATAGAGTCTTAGTATTTGGAATCCATAGGTTTGAGAAATGATAAAAATCCATGTTTACACAACGCCTTCTCCACCTCAAAACTGCTCGAAATTCAATGTTCAACTCATCAAAATAAATTGTGAATTGATTTGATGATAGCAAGCTTGTTTAAGAATGTACTCTCCATCTCTCTCGCTCTAACCTCAAACCTAGTCTTTTTGTAGGATTACCGTGCACTCCGTGAGACTCTTTCGTGTGAAGATCCAGCTAGCTCAAGATAGTAGAAACCAAAATACGATAGAGCATAACGAAAAACACCAAGTACTTGAATAATGATGATTTATTAATCCTATTGTTTGAGATACAAGACGGGGACATCAACTTTAATACCATGAAGACGACAAACAAAATAGATGGGGACGGTGGTCGAAGGTTTTTGTTCAAACGATTGGATCGGCCTTTATAGAGTCTTAGTATTTGGAATCCATAGGTTTGAGAAATGATAAAAATCCATGTTTACACAACACCTTCTCCACCTCAAAAGCGCTCGAGAAATTCAATGTTCAACTCCTCAAAATAAATTGTGAATTGATTTGATGATAGCAAGCTTGTTTAAGAATGTACTCTCCATCTCTCTCGCTCTAACCTCAAACCTAGTCTTTTTGTAGGATTCTGTGCACTCCGTGAGACTCTTTCGTGTGAAGATCCACCTAGCTCAAGACTGTAGAAACCAAAATACGATAGAGCATAACGAAAACCACGAAGTACTTGAATAATGATGATTTATTGATCCTATTGTTTGAGATACAAGACAGGGACATCAACTTTAATACAATGAAAACGACAAACAAAATAGATGGGGAGGATAGTCAAAGGTTTTTGTTCAAACAATTGAACTAGCCTTTATAGAGTCTTAGTATTTGGAATCCATAGGTTTGAGAAATGATAAAAATCCATGTTTACACAACGCCTTCTCCACCTCAAAACCGCTCGTAAATTCAATGTTCAACTCCTCAAAATAAATTGTGAATTGATTTGATGATAGCAAGCTTTTTAAGAATGTACTCTCCATCTCTCTCGCTCTAACCTCAAACCTAGTCTTTTTGTAGGATTATCGTGCACTCCGTGAGACTCTTTCGTGTGAAGATCCGGCTAGCTCAAGATTGTAGAAACCAAAATACGATAGAGCATAACGAAAATGACTAAGTACTTGAATAATGATGATTTATTGATCCTATTGTTTGAGATACAAGACAGGGACATCAACTTTAATACCATGAAAACGACAAACAAAATAGATGGGGACGATAGTCGAAGGTTTTTGTTCAAACGATTGGACTGGCCTTTATAGAGTCTTAGTATTTGGAATCCATAGTTTTGAGAAATGATAAAAATCCATGTTTACACAACGCCTTCTCCACCTCAAAAGCGTTCGAGAAATTCAATGTTCAACTCATCAAAATAAATTGTGAATTGATTTGATGATAGCAAGCTTGTTTAAGAATGTACTCTCCATCTCTCTCGCTCTAACCTCAAACCTACTCTTTTTGTAGATTCCGTGCACTCCGTGAGATTCTTTCGTGTGAAGATCCAGTAGCTCAAGACTGTAGAAACCAAAATACGATAGAGCATAACGAAAAACACGAAGTACTTGAATAATGATGATTTATTCATCCTATTGTTTGAGATACAAGACGGGGACATCAACTTTAATACCATGAAAACGACAAACAAAATAGATGGGGACGATAGTCAAAGGTTTTTGTTCAAACGATTGGACTGGCCTTTATAGAGTCTTAGTATTTGGAATCCATAGGTTTGAGAAATGATAAAAATCCATGTTTACACAACGCCTTCTCCACCTCAAAAACCGGCTCGAAATTCAATGTTCAACTCCTCAAAATAAATTGTGAATTGATTTGATGATAGCAAGCTTGTTTAAGAATGTACTCTCCATCTCTCTCGCTCTAACCTCAAACCTAGTCTTTTTGTAGGATTCCGTGCACTCCGTGAGACTCTTTCGTGTGAAGATCCGGCTAGCTCAAGACCGTAGAAACCAAAATACGATAGAGCATATCGAAAACCGACGAAGTACTTGAATAATGATGATTTATTGATCCTATTGTTTGAGATACAAGACAGGGACATCAACTTTAATACCATGAAAACGACAAACAAAATAGATGGGGACGATAGTCGAAGGTTTTTGTTCAAACGATTGGATCTGGCCTTTATAGAGTCTTAGTATTTGGAATCCATAGTTTTGAGAAATGATAAAAATCCATGTTTACACAACGCCTTCTCCACCTCAAAACCTGCTCGAAAATTCAATGTTCAACTCCTCAAAATAAATTGTGAATTGATTTGATGATAGCAAGCTTGTTTAAGAATGTACTCTCCATCTCTCTCGCTCTAACCTCAAACCTAGTCTTTTTGTAGGATTCATCGTGCACTCCGTGAGACTCTTTCGTGTGAAGATCCAACTAGCTCAAGACCGTAGAAACCAAAATACGATAGAGCATAACGAAAAGCACGAAGTACTTGAATAATGATGATTTATTGATCCTATTGTTTGAGATACAAGACGGGGACATCAACTTTAATACCATGAAAACGACAAACAAAATAGATGGGGACGATAGTCGAAGGTTTTTGTTCAAACGATTGGACCGGCCTTTATAGAGTCTTAGTATTTGGAATCCATAGTTTTGAGAAATGATAAAAATCCATGTTTACACAACGCCTTCTCCACCTCAAAACGCTCGAAATTCAATGTTCAACTCCTCAAAATAAATTGTGAATTGATTTCGATGATAGCAAGCTTGTTTAAGAATGTACTCTCCATCTCTCTCGCTCTCTAACCTCAAACCTAGTCTTTTTGTAGAATTCTCGTGCACTCCGTGAGACTCTTTCGTGTGAAGATCCAGCTAGCTCAAGACTGTAGAAACCAAAATACGATAGAGCATAACGAAAACACGAAGTACTTGAATAATGATGATTTATTGATCCTATTGTTTCAGATACAAGACAGGGACATCAACTTTAATACCATGAAAACGACAAACAAAATAGATGGGGACGATAGTCGAAGGTTTTTGTTCAAACAATTGGACTGGCCTTTATAGAGTCTTAGTATTTGGAATCCATAGGTTTGAGAAATGATAAAAATCCATGTTTACACAACGCCTTCTCCACCTCAAAACCGCTCGAAATTCAATGTTCAACTCCTCAAAATAAATTGTGAATTGATTTGATGATAGCAAGCTTGTTTAAGAATGTACTCTCCATCTCTCTCGCTCTAACCTCAAACCTAGTCTTTTTGTAGATTTTCCACTCCGTGAGACTCTTTCGTGTGAAGATCCAGCTAGCTCGGAATTTGTAGAAACCAAAATACGATAGAGCATAACGAAAATGACTAAGTACTTGAATAATGATGATTTATTGATCCTATTGTTTGAGATACAAGACGAGGGACATCAACTTTAATACCATGAAAACGACAAACAAAATAGATGGGGACGATAGTCGAAGGTTTTTGTTCAAACGATTGGACCGGCCTTTATAGAGTCTTAGTATTTGGAATCCATAGTTTTGAGAAATGATAAAAATCCATGTTTACACAACGCGTTCTCCACCTCAAAACGCTCGAAATTCAATGTTCAACTCATCAAAATAAATTGTGAATTGATTTGATGATAACAAGCTTGTTTAAGAATGTACTCTCCATCTCTCTCGCTCTAACCTCAAACCTAGTCTTTTTGTAGAATTCCATGCACTCCGTGAGACTCTTTCGTGTGAAGATCCAGCTAGCTCAAGACCGTAGAAACCAAAATACGATAGAGCATAACGAAAAACACGAAGTACTTGAATAATGATGATTTATTGATCCTATTGTTTGAGATACAAGACAGGGACATCAACTTTAATACCATGAAAACGACAAACAAAATAGATGGGGACGATAGTCAAAGGTTTTTATTCAAACAATTGGACCGGCCTTTATAGAGTCTTAGTATTTGGAATCCATAGGTTTGAGAAATGATAAAAATCCATGTTTACACAACGCCTTCTCCACCTCAAAACTGCTCGAAATTCAATATTCAACTTCTCAAAATAAATTGTGAATTGATTTGATGATAGCAAGCTTGTTTAAGAATGTACTCTCCATCTCTCTCGCTCTAACCTCAAACCTAGTCTTTTTGTAGGATTCCGTGCACTCCGTGAGACTCTTTCGTGTGAAGATCCAGCTAGCTCAAGACTGTAGAAACCAAAATACGATAGAGCATATCGAAAATCACTAAGTACTTGAATAATGATGATTTATTGATCCTATTGTTTGAGATACAAGACGAGGGACATCAACTTTAATACCATGAAAACGACAAACAAAATAGATGGGGACGATAGTCGAAGGTTTTTGTTCAAACGATTGGACCGGCCTTTATAGAGTCTTAGTATTTGGAATCCATAGTTTTGAGAAATGATAAAAATCCATGTTTACACAATGCCTTCTCCACCTCAAAACTGTTCAGAAATTCAATGTTCAACTCATCAAAATAAATTGTGAATTTATTTGATGATAACAAGCTTGTTTAAGAATGTACTCTCCATCTCTCTCGCTCTAACCTCAAACCTAGTCTTTTTGTAGGATTCTGTGCACTCCGTGAGACTCTTTCGTGTGAAGATCCAGCTAGCTCAAGACTATAGAAACCAAAATACGATAGAGCATAACGAAAAACACGAAGTACTTGAATAATGATGATTTATTCATCCTATTGTTTGAGATACAAGACAGGGACATCAACTTTAATACCATGAAAACGACAAACAAAATAGATGGGGACGATAGTCGAAGGTTTTTGTTCAAACAATTGACTGGCCTTTATAGAGTCTTAGTATTTGGAATCCATAGGTTTGAGAAATGATAAAAATCCATGTTTACACAACGCCTTCTCCACCTCAAAACGCTCGAAAATTCAATGTTCAACTCCTCAAAATAAATTGTGAATTGATTTGATGATAGCAAGCTTGTTTAAGAATGTACTCTCCAGCTCTCTCGCTCTAACCTCAAACCTAGTCTTTTTGTAGGATTCTGTGCACTCCGTGAGACTCTTTCGTGTGAAGATCCTTAAAGATTGTAGAAACCAAAATACGATAGAGCATATAGAAAACCACGAAGTACTTGAATAATGATGATTTATTGATCCTATTGTTTGAGATACAAGACGGGGACATCAACTTTAATACCATGAAGACGACAAACAAAATAGATGGGGACGATAATCGAAGGTTTTTGTTCAAACAATTGGTCGGCCTTTATAGAGTCTTAGTATTTGGAATCCATAGGTTTGAGAAATGATAAAAATCCATGTTTACACAACGCCTTCTCCACCTCAAAACTACTCGAAAATTCAATGTTCAACTCCTCAAAATAAATTGTGAATTGATTTGATGATAGCAAGCTTGTTTAAGAATGTACTCTCCATCTCTCTCGCTCTAACCTCAAACCTAGTCTTTTTGTAGGATTCGTGCACTCCGTGAGACTCTTTCGTGTGAAGATCCAGCTAGCTCAAGACTGTAGAAACCAAAATACGATAGAGCATAACGAAAAACACGAAGTACTTGAATAATGATGATTTATTGATCCTATTGTTTGAGATACAAGACGGGGACATCAACTTTAATACCATGAAAACGACAAACAAAATAGATGGGGACGATAGTCGAAGGTTTTTGTTCAAACAATTGATTTTGGCCTTTATAGAGTCTTAGTATTTGGAATCCATAGGTTTGAGAAATGATAAAAATCCATGTTTACACAACGCCTTCTCCACCTCAAAACTGCTCAAAAATTCAATGTTCAACTCCTCAAAATAAATTGTGAGTTGATTTGATGATAGCAAGCTTGTTTAAGAATGTACTCTCCATCTCTCTCGCTCTAACCTCAAACCTAGTCTTTTTGTAGGATTCTATGCACTCCGTGAGACTCTTTCGTGTGAAGATCCGGCTAGCTCAAGACCGTAGAAACCAAAATACGATAGAGCATAACGAAAAACACGAAGTACTTGAATAATGATGATTTATTGATCCTATTGTTTGAGATACAAGACAGGGACATCAACTTTAATACCATGAAAACGACAAACAAAATAGATGGGGACGATAATCGAAGGTTTTTGTTCAAACAATTGGACTCGGCCTTTATAGAGTCTTAGTATTTGGAATCCATAGGTTTGAGAAATGATAAAAATCCATGTTTACACAACGCCTTCTCCACCTCAAAACTAGCTCAGAAATTCAATGTTCAACTCCTCAAAATAAATTGTGAATTGATTTGATGATAGCAAGCTTGTTTAAGAATGTACTCTCCATCTCTCTCGCTCTAACCTCAAACCTAGTCTTTTTGTAGGATTCCGTGCACTCCGTGAGACTCTTTCGTGTGAAGATCCAGCTAGCTCAAGACCGTAGAAACCAAAATACGATAGAGCATAACGAAAATGACGAAGTACTTGAATAATGATGATTTATTGATCCTATTGTTTGAGATACAAGACGGGGACATCAACTTTAATACCATGAAAACGACAAACAAAATAGATGGGGATGATAGTCGAAGGTTTTTGTTCAAACGATTGGACTGGCCTTTATAGAGTCTTAGTATTTGGAATCCATAGGTTTGAGAAATGATAAAAATCCATGTTTACACAACGCCTTCTCCACCTCAAAAGCTGCTCGAAATTCAATGTTCAACTCATCAAAATAAATTGTGAATTGATTTGATGATAGCAAGCTTGTTTAAGAATGTACTCTCCATCTCTCTCGCTCTAACCTCAAACCTACTCTTTTTGTGGAATTCTGTGCACTCCGTGAGACTCTTTCGTGTGAAGATCCAGCTAGCTCAAGACTGTAGAAACCAAAATACGATAGAGCATAACGAAAAACACGAAGTACTTGAATAATGATGATTTATTGATCCTATCGTTTGAGATACAAGACAGGGACATCAACTTTAATACCATGAAAACGACAAACAAAATAGATGGGGACGATAGTCGAAGGTTTTTATTCAAACAATTGGACCGGCCTTTATAGAGTCTTAGTATTTGGAATCCATAGGTTTGAGAAATGATAAAAATCCATGTTTACACAACGCCTTCTCCACCTCAAAATTGCTCGAAATTCAATGTTCAACTCCTCAAAATAAATTGTGAATTGATTTGATGATAGCAAGCTTTTTAAGAATGTACTCTCCATCTCTCTCGCTCTAACCTCAAACCTAGTCTTTTTGTAGGATTCTGTGCACTCCGTGAGACTCTTTCGTGTGAAGATCCAGCTAGCTCAAGACCGTAGAAACCAAAATACGATAGAGCATATCGAAAAACACGAAGTACTTGAATAATGATGATTTATTGATCCTATTGTTTCAGATACAAGACGGGGACATCAACTTTAATACCATGAAAACGACAAACAAAATAGATGGGGACGATAGTCGAAGGTTTTTGTTCAAACAATTGGACTGGCCTTTATAGAGTCTTAGTATTTGGAATCCATAGGTTTGAGAAATGATAAAAATCCATGTTTACACAACGCCTTCTCCACCTCAAAGCTTGCTCGGAAATTCAATGTTCAACTCCTCAAAATAAATTGTGAATTGATTTGATGATAGCAAGCTTGTTTAAGAATGTACTCTCCATCTCTCTCGCTCTAACCTCAAACCTAGTCTTTTTGTAGGATTAAGTGCACTCCGTGAGACTCTTTCGTGTGAAGATCCAACTAGCTCAAGACCGTAGAAACCAAAATACGATAGAGCATAACGAAAAACACGAAGTACTTGAATAATGATGATTTATTGATCCTATTGTTTGAGATACAAGACGGGGACATCAACTTTAATACCATGAAAACGACAAACAAAATAGATGGGGACGATAGTCGAAGGTTTTTGTTCAAACAATTGGACTGGCCTTTATAGAGTCTTAGTATTTGGAATCCATAGGTTTGAGAAATGATAAAAATCCATGTTTACACAACGCCTTCTCCACCTCAAAAGCGCTCGAAATTCAATGTTCAACTCCTCAAAATAAATTGTGAATTGATTTGATGATAGCAAGCTTGTTTAAGAATGTACTCTCCATCTCTCTCGCTCTAACCTCAAACCTAGTCTTTTTGTAGAATTCTGTGCACTCCGTGAGACTCTTTCGTGTGAAGATCCGGCTAGCTCAAGACCGTAGAAACCAAAATACGATAGAGCATAACGAAAAACACGAAGTACTTGAATAATGATGATTTATTGATCCTATTGTTTGAGATACAAGACAGGGACATCAACTTTAATACCATGAAAACGACAAACAAAATAGATGGGGACGATAGTCGAAGGTTTTTGTTCAAACAATTGGACCGGCCTTTATAGAGTCTTAGTATTTGGAATCCATAGGTTTGAGAAATGATAAAAATCCATGTTTACACAACGCCTTCTCCACCTCAAAAGCGCTCGAAATTCAATGTTCAACTCCTCAAAATAAATTGTGAATTGATTTGATGATAGCAAGCTTGTTTAAGAATGTACTCTCCATCTCTCTCGCTCTAACCTCAAACCTAGTCGTTTTGTAGGATTATGTGCACTCCGTGAGACTCTTTCGTGTGAAGATCCAGCTAGCTCAAGACTGTAGAAACCAAAATACGATAGAGCATAACGAAAAACACGAAGTACTTGAATAATGATGATTTATTGATCCTATTGTTTGAGATACAAGACAGGGACATCAACTTTAATACCATGAAAACGACAAACAAAATAGATGGGGACGATAGTCGAAGGTTTTTGTTCAAACAATTGGACCGGCCTTTATAGAGTCTTAGTATTTGGAATCCATAGGTTTGAGAAATGATAAAAATCCATGTTTACACAACGCCTTCTCCACCTCAAAACCTGCTCGGAAATTCAATGTTCAACTCCTCAAAATAAATTGTGAATTGATTTGATGATAGCAAGCTTGTTTAAGAATGTACTCTCCATCTCTCTCGCTCTAACCTCAAACCTAGTCTTTTTGTAGAATTACGTGCACTCCGTGAGACTCTTTCGTGTGAAGATCCAGCTAGCTCGGGACTCGTAGAAACCAAAATACGATAGAGCATAACGAAAAACACGAAGTACTTGAATAATGATGATTTATTGATCCTATTGTTTGAGATACAAGACGGGGACATCAACTTTAATACCATGAAAACGACAAACAAAATAGATGGGGACGATAGTCGAAGGTTTTTGTTCAAACAATTGGACTAGCCTTTATAGAGTCTTAGTATTTGGAATCCATAGTTTTGAGAAATGATAAAAATCCATGTTTACACAACGCCTTCTCCACCTCAAAACTGCTCGAAATTCAATGTTCAACTCCTCAAAATAAATTGTGAATTGATTTGATGATAGCAAGCTTTTTTAAGAATGTACTCTCCATCTCTCTCGCTCTAACCTCAAACCTAGTCTTTTTGTAGAATTCTGTGCACTCCGTGAGACTCTTTCGTGTGAAGATCCAGCTAGCTCAGGACTGTAGAAACCAAAATACGATAGAGCATAACGAAAATGACGAAGTACTTGAATAATGATGATTTATTGATCCTATTGTTTGAGATACAAGACGGGGACATCAACTTTAATACCATGAAAACGACAAACAAAATAGATGGGGATGATAGTCGAAGGTTTTTGTTCAAACGATTGGACTGGCCTTTATAGAGTCTTAGTATTTGGAATCCATAGGTTTGAGAAATGATAAAAATCCATGTTTACACAACGCCTTCTCCACCTCAAAACTGCTCGAAATTCAATGTTCAACTCCTCAAAATAAATTGTGAATTGATTTGATGATAGCAAGCTTGTTTAAGAATGTACTCTCCATCTCTCTCGCTCTAACCTCAAACCTAGTCTTTTTGTAGAATTCGTGCACTCCGTGAGACTCTTTCGTGTGAAGATCCGGCTAGCTCAAGATTTGTAGAAACCAAAATACGATAGAGCATAACGAAAAACACGAAGTACTTGAATAATGATGATTTATTGATCCTATTGTTTGAGATACAAGACAGGGACATCAACTTTAATACCATGAAAACGACAAACAAAATAGATGGGGACGATAGTCGAAGGTTTTTGTTCAAACGATTGGACGGCCTTTATAGAGTCTTAGTATTTGGAATCCATAGTTTTGAGAAATGATAAAAATCCATGTTTACACAACGCCTTCTCCACCTCAAAACGCTCGAGAAATTCAATGTTCAACTCCTCAAAATAAATTGTGAATTGATTTGATGATAGCAAGCTTGTTTAAGAATGTACTCTCCATTTCTCTCGCTCTAACCTCAAACCTAGTCTTTTTGTAGGATTATGTGCACTCCGTGAGACTCTTTCGTGTGAAGATCCGGCTAGCTCAAGGCTTGTAGAAACCAAAATACGATAGAGCATAACGAAAAACACGAAGTACTTGAATAATGATGATTTATTGATCCTATTGTTTGAGATACAAGACGGGGACATCAACTTTAATACCATGAAGATGACAAACAAAATAGATAGGGATGATAATCGATGTTTTTTGTTGAAACAATTGGACTGGTCTTTATAGAGTCTTAGTAGTTGGAATCCATAGTTTTGAGAAATGATAAAAATCCATGTTTACACAACGCCTTCTCCACCTCAAAAGCTGCTCGAAATTCAATGTTCAACTCCTCAAAATAAATTGTGAATTGAATTGATGATAACAAGCTTGTTTAAGAATGTACTCTCCATCTCTCTCGCTCAAATCTCAAACCTAGTCTTTTTGTAGGATTCTGTGCACTCCGTGAGACTCTTTCGTTTGAAGATCCTGCTAGCTCAAGACTGTAGAAACCAAAATACGATAGAGCATAACGAAAAACACGAAGTACTTGAATAATGATGATTTATTGATCCTATTGTTTGAGATACAAGACGGGGACATCAACTTTAATACCATGAAAACGACAAACAAAATAGATGGGGACGATAGTCGAAGGTTTTTGTTCAAACAATTGGACCGGCCTTTATAGAGTCTTAGTATTTGGAATCCATAGGTTTGAGAAATGATAAAAATCCATGTTTACACAACGCCTTCTCCACCTCAAAGCGCTCAGAAATTCAATGTTCAACTCGTCAAAATAAATTGTGAATTGATTTGATGATAGCAAGCTTGTTTAAGAATGTACTCTCCATCTCTCTCGCTCTAACCTCAAACCTAGTCTTTTTGTAGAATTCTGTGCACTCCGTGAGACTCTTTCGTGTGAAGATCCAGCTAGCTCAGGACTGTAGAAACCAAAATACGATAGAGCATAACGAAAAACACGAAGTACTTGAATAATGATGATTTATTGATCCTATTGTTTGAGATACAAAGACGGGGACATCAACTTTAATACCATGAAAACGACAAACAAAATAGATGGGGACGATAGTCGAAGGTTTTTGTTCAAACGATTGGACTTGGCCTTTATAGAGTCTTAGTATTTGGAATCCATAGTTTTGAGAAATGATAAAAATCCATGTTTACACAACGCCTTCTCCACCTCAAAACTGCTCGAAATTCAATGTTCAACTCCTCAAAATAAATTGTGAATTGATTTGATGATAGCAAGCTTGTTTAAGAATGTACTCTCCATCTCTCTCGCTCTAACCTCAAACCTAGTCTTTTTGTAGGATTCTACATGTGCACTCCGTGAGACTCTTTCGTGTGAAGATCCGGCTAGCTCGAGATTCGTAGAAACCAAAATACGATAGAGCATAACGAAAATGACTAAGTACTTGAATAATGATGATTTATTGATCCTATTGTTTGAGATACAAGACAGGGACATCAACTTTAATACCATGAAAACGACAAACAAAATAGATGGGGACGATAGTCGAAGGTTTTTGTTCAAACGATTGGACTGGCCTTTATAGAGTCTTAGTATTTGGAATCCATAGTTTTGAGAAATGATAAAAATCCATGTTTACACAACGCCTTCTCCACCTCAAAACGCTGCTCGAAATTCAATGTTCAACTCATCAAAATAAATTGTGAATTGATTTGATGATAGCAAGCTTGTTTAAGAATGTACTCTCCATCTCTCTCGCTCTAACCTCAAACCTAGTCTTTTTGTAGGATTCTGTGCACTCCGTGAGACTCTTTCGTGTGAAGATCCGGCTAGCTCAAGGATTGTAGAAACCAAAATACGATAGAGCATAACGAAAAACACTAAGTACTTGAATAATGATGATTTATTGATCCTATTGTTTGAGATACAAGACAGGGACATCAACTTTAATACCATGAAAACGACAAACAAAATAGATGGGGACGATAGTCGAAGGTTTTTGTTCAAACGATTGGACTGGCCTTTATAGAGTCTTAGTATTTGGAATCCATAGGTTTGAGAAATGATAAAAATCCATGTTTACACAACGCCTTGTCCACCTCAAAACTGCTCAAAAATTCAATGTTCAACTCATCAAAATAAATTGTGAATTGATTTGATGATAGCAAGCTTGTTTAAGAATGTACTCTCCATCTCTCTCGCTCTAACCTCAAACCTAGTCTTTTTGTAGGATTCTGTGCACTCCGTGAGACTCTTTCGTGTGAAGATCCACCTAGCTCAAGACTGTAGAAACCAAAATACTATAGAGCATAACGAAAACCACGAAGTACTTGAATAATGATGATTTATTGATCCTATTGTTTGAGATACAAGACGGGGACATCAACTTTAATACCATGAAAACGACAAACAAAATAGATGGGGACGATAATCGAAGGTTTTTGTTCAAACAATTGGACCGGCCTTTATAGAGTCTTAGTATTTGGAATCCATAGGTTTGAGAAATGATAAAAATCCATGTTTACACAACGCCTTCGCCACCTCAAAACGCTCGAAATTCAATGTTCAACTCCTCAAAATAAATTGTGAATTGATTTGATGATAGCAAGCTTTTTTAAGAATGTACTCTCCATCTCTCTCGCTCTAACCTCAAACCTAGTCTTTTTGTAGGATTCCGTGCACTCCGTGAGACTCTTTCGTGTGAAGATCCAGCTAGCTCAGGACTGTAGAAACCAAAATACGATAGAGCATAACGAAAATGACTAAGTACTTGAATAATGATGACTTATTGATCCTATTGTTTGAGATACAAGACAGGGACATCAACTTTAATACCATGAAAACGACAAACAAAATAGATGGGGACGATAGTCGAAGGTTTTTGTTCAAACGATTGGACTGGCCTTTATAGAGTCTTAGTATTTGGAATCCATAGGTTTGAGAAATGATAAAAATCCATGTTTACACAACGCCTTCTCCACCTCAAAAGCTTTTCGAAATTCAATGTTCAACTCATCAAAATAAATTGTGAATTGATTTTATGATAGCAAGCTTGTTTAAGAATGTACTCTCCATCTCTCTCGCTCTAACCTCAAACCTAGTCTTTTTGTAGGATTCTGTGCACTCCGTGAGACTCTTTCGTGTGAAGATCCAGCTAGCTCAAGACTGTAGAAACCAAAATACGATAGAGCATAACGAAAAACACGAAGTACTTGAATAATGATGATTTATTCATCCTATTGTTTGAGATACAAGACAGGGACATCAACTTTAATACCATGAAAATGACAAACAAAATAGATGGGGACGATAGTCGAAGGTTTTCATTCAAACAATTGGACTGGCCTTTATAGAGTCTTAGTATTCGGAATCCATAGGTTTGAGAAATGATAAAAATCCATGTTTACACAACACCTTCTCCACCTCAAAAGCTTGCTCGAAAATTCAATGTTCAACTTCTCAAAATAAATTGTGAATTGATTTGATGATAGCAAGCTTGTTTAAGAATGTACTCTCCATCTCTCTCGCTCTAACCTCAAACCTAGTCTTTTTGTAGGATTCGTGCACTCCATGAGACTCTTTCGTGTGAAGATCCAGCCTAGCTCAAGACTGTAGAAACCAAAATACGATAGAGCATAAAGAAAAAGACTAAGTACTTGAATAATGATGATTTATTGATCCTATTGTTTGAGATACAAGACGGGGACATCAACTTTAATACCATGAAAACGACAAACAAAATAGATGGGGACGATAGTCGAAGGTTTTTGTTCAAACGATTGGACCGGCCTTTATAGAGTCTTAGTATTTGGAATCCATAGTTTTGAGAAATGATAAAAATCCATGTTTACACAACGCCTTCTCCACCTCAAAACCGCTTTCGAAATTCAATGTTCAACTCATCAAAATAAATTGTGAATTGATTTGATGATAGCAAGCTTGTTTAAGAATGTACTCTCCATCTCTCTCGCTCTAACCTCAAACCTAGTCTTTTTGTAGGATTCCGTGCACTCCGTGAGACTCTTTCGTGTGAAGATCCGGCTAGCTCAAGACTGTAGAAACCAAAATACGATAGAGCATAACGAAAAACACGAAGTACTTGAATAATGATGATTTATTCATCCTATTGTTTGAGATACAAGACAGGGACATCAACTTTAATACCATGAAAACGACAAACAAAATAGATGGGGACGATAGTCGAAGGTTTTTGTTCAAACGATTGGACTGGCCTTTATAGAGTCTTAGTATTCGGAATCCATAGGTTTGAGAAATGATAAAAATCCATGTTTACACAACACCTTCTCCACCTCAAAACTGCTCAGAAATTCAATATTCAACTTCTCAAAATAAATTGTGAATTGATTTGATGATAGCAAGCTTGTTTAAGAATGTACTCTCCATCTCTCTCGCTCTAACCTCAAACCTAGTCTTTTTGTAGAATTCTCGTGCACTCCGTGAGACTCTTTCGTGTGAAGATCCGGCTAGCTCAAGACTTGTAGAAACCAAAATACGATAGAGCATATCGAAAATGACTAAGTACTTGAATAATGATGATTTATTGATCCTATTGTTTGAGATACAAGACGGGGACATCAACTTTAATACCATGAAAACGACAAACAAAATAGATGGGGACGATAGTCGAAGGTTTTTGTTCAAACGATTGACCGGCCTTTATAGAGTCTTAGTATTTGGAATCCATAGTTTTGAGAAATGATAAAAATCCATGTTTACACAACGCCTTCTCCACCTCAAAACTGCTCGAAATTCAATGTTCAACTCATCAAAATAAATTGTGAATTGATTTGATGATAGCAAGCTTGTTTAAGAATGTACTCTCCATCTCTCTCGCTCTAACCTCAAACCTACTCTTTTTGTGGAATTCTGTGCACTCCGTGAGATTCTTTCGTGTGAAGATCCAGCTAGCTCAAGACTGTAGAAACCAAAATACGATAGAGCATAACGAAAAACACGAAGTACTTGAATAATGATGATTTATTCATCCTATTGTTTGAGATACAAGACAGGGACATCAACTTTAATACCATGAAAACGACAAACAAAATAGATGGGGACGATAGTCGAAGGTTTTTGTTCAAACGATTGGACTGGCCTTTATAGAGTCTTAGTATTTGGAATCCATAGGTTTGAGAAATGATAAAAATCCATGTTTACACAACGCCTTCTCCACCTCAAAGCGCTCGGAAATTCAATGTTCAACTCCTCAAAATAAATTGTGAATTGATTTGATGATAGCAAGCTTGTTTAAGAATGTACTCTCCATCTCTCTCGCTCTAACCTCAAACCTAGTCTTTTTGTAGGATTATGTGCACTCCGTGAGACTCTTTCGTGTGAAGATCCGGCTAGCTCAAGAATTTGTAGAAACCAAAATACGATAGAGCATATCGAAAAACTGACGAAGTACTTGAATAATGATGATTTATTGATCCTATTGTTTAAGATACAAGACGGGGACATCAACTTTAATACCATGAAAACGACAAACAAAATAGATGGGGACGATAGTCGAAGGTTTTTGTTCAAACGATTGGACCGGCCTTTATAGAGTCTTAGTATTTGGAATCCATAGTTTTGAGAAATGATAAAAATCCATGTTTACACAACGCCTTCTCCACCTCAAAGCTGCTCGAAATTCAATGTTCAACTCCTCAAAATAAATTGTGAATTGATTTGATGATAGCAAGCTTGTTTAAGAATGTACTCTCCATCTCTCTCGCTCTAACCTCAAACCTAGTCTTTTTGTGGGATTCGTGCACTCCGTGAGACTCTTTCGTGTGAAGATCCAGCTAGCTCAAGATTGTAGAAACCAAAATACGATAGAGCATAACGAAAAACACGAAGTACTTGAATAATGATGATTTATTGATCCTATTGTTTGAGATACAAGACGGGGACATCAACTTTAATACCATGAAAACGACAAACAAAATAGATGGGGACGATAGTCGAAGGTTTTTGTTCAAACGATTGGACCGGCCTTTATAGAGTCTTAGTATTTGGAATCCATAGTTTTGAGAAATGATAAAAATCCATGTTTACACAACGCCTTCTCCACCTCAAAGCTCGTCGAAATTCAATGTTCAACTCCTCAAAATAAATTGTGAATTGATTTGATGATAGCAAGCTTGTTTAAGAATGTACTCTCCATCTCTCTCGCTCTAACCTCAAACCTAGTCTTTTTGTAGGATTCTGTGCACTCCGTGAGACTCTTTCGTGTGAAGATCCGACTAGCTCAAGACCGTAGAAACCAAAATACGATAGAGCATAACGAAAAACACGAAGTACTTGAATAATGATGATTTATTGATCCTATTGTTTGAGATACAAGACGGGGACATCAACTTTAATACCATGAAAACGACAAACAAAATAGATGGGGACGATAGTCGAAGGTTTTTGTTCAAACAATTGGGTCCGGCCTTTATAGAGTCTTAGTATTTGGAATCCATAGTTTTGAGAAATGATAAAAATCCATGTTTACACAACGCCTTCTCCACCTCAAAGCTCGCTCGAAATTCAATGTTCAACTCCTCAAAATAAATTGTGAATTGATTTGATGATAGCAAGCTTGTTTAAGAATGTACTCTCCATCTCTCTCGCTCTAACCTCAAACCTAGTCTTTTTGTAGGATTCTACGTGCACTCCGTGAGACTCTTTCGTGTGAAGATCCAGCTAGCTCAAGACTTGTAGAAACCAAAATACGATAGAGCATAACGAAAATGACTAAGTACTTGAATAATGATGATTTATTGATCCTATTGTTTGAGATACAAGACGGGGACATCAACTTTAATACCATGAAAACGACAAACAAAATAGATGGGGACGATAGTCGAAGGTTTTTGTTCAAACGATTGGACCGGCCTTTATAGAGTCTTAGTATTTGGAATCCATAGTTTTGAGAAATGATAAAAATCCATGTTTACACAACGCCTTCTCCACCTCAAAACTTGCTCGAAATTCAATGTTCAACTCCTCAAAATAAATTGTGAATTGATTTGATGATAGCAAGCTTGTTTAAGAATGTACTCTCCATCTCTCTCGCTCTAACCTCAAACCTAGTCTTTTTGTAGGATTCTGTGCACTCCGTGAGACTCTTTCGTGTGAAGATCCAGCTAGCTCAAGACTGTAGAAACCAAAATACGATAGAGCATAACGAAAAACACGAAGTACTTGAATAATGATGATTTATTGATCCTATTGTTTGAGATACAAGACAGGGACATCAACTTTAATACCATGAAAACGACAAACAAAATAGATGGGGACGATAGTCGAAGGTTTTTGTTCAAACAATTGGACTGGCCTTTATAGAGTCTTAGTATTGGGAATCCATAGTTTTGAGAAATGATAAAAATCCATGTTTACACAACGCCTTCTCCACCTCAAAACTGCTCGAAAATTCAATGTTCAACTCCTCAAAATAAATTGTGAATTGATTTGATGATAGCAAGCTTGTTTAAGAATGTACTCTCCATCTCTCTCGCTCTAACCTCAAACCTAGTCTTTTTGTAGGATTCTGTGCACTCCGTGAGACTCTTTCGTGTGAAGATCCAGCTAGCTCAAGACTTGTAGAAACCAAAATACGATAGAGCATAACGAAAATGACTAAGTACTTGAATAATGATGATTTATTGATCCTATTGTTTGAGATACAAGACGGGGACATCAACTTTAATACCATGAAAACGACAAACAAAATAGATGGGGACGATAGTCGAAGGTTTTTGTTCAAACGATTGACCGGTCTTTATAGAGTCTTAGTATTTGGAATCCATAGTTTTGAGAAATGATAAAAATCCATGTTTACACAACGCCTTCTCCACCTCAAAGCTGCTCAGAAATTCAATGTTCAACTACTCAAAATAAATTGTGAATTGATTTGATGATAGCAAGCTTGTTTAAGAATGTACTCTCCATCTCTCTCGCTCTAACCTCAAACCTAGTCTTTTTGTAGGATTCTGTGCACTCCATGAGACTCTTTCGTGTGAAGATCCAGCTAGCTCAAGACTGTAGAAACCAAAATACGATAGAGCATAACGAAAAACACGAAGTACTTGAATAATGATGATTTATTGATCCTATTGTTTAAGATACAAGACGGCGACATCAACTTTAATACCATGAAGACGACAAACAAAATAGATGGGGACGATAGTCGAAGGTTTTTGTTCAAACAATTGGACCGGCCTTTATAGAGTCTTAGTATTTGGAATCCATAGTTTTGAGAAATGATAAAAATCCATGTTTACACAACGCCTTCTCCACCTCAAAGCGCTCGAAAATTCAATGTTCAACTCCTCAAAATAAATTGTGAATTGATTTGATGATAGCAAGCTTGTTTAAGAATGTACTCTCCATCTCTCTCGCTCTAACCTCAAACCTAGTCTTTTTGTAGGATTCTCGTGCACTCCGTGAGACTCTTTCGTGTGAAGATCCAGCTAGCTCAAGACTCGTAGAAACCAAAATACGATAGAGCATAACGAAAATCACTAAGTACTTGAATAATGATGATTTATTGATCCTATTGTTTGAGATACAAGACGGGGACATCAACTTTAATACCATGAAAACGACAAACAAAATAGATGGGGACGATAGTCGAAGGTTTTTGTTCAAACGATTGGACCGGCCTTTATAGAGTCTTAGTATTTGGAATCCATAGTTTTGAGAAATGATAAAAATCCATGTTTACACAACGCCTTCTCCACCTCAAAACTGCTCGAAATTCAATGTTCAACTCCTCAAAATAAATTGTGAATTGATTTGATGATAGCAAGCTTGTTTAAGAATGTACTCTCCATCTCTCTCGCTCTAACCTCAAACCTAGTCTTTTTGTAGGATTCTGTGCACTCCGTGAGACTCTTTCGTGTGAAGATCCAACTAGCTCAAGACTCGTAGAAACCAAAATACGATAGAGCATAACGAAAAACACGAAGTACTTGAATAATGATGATTTATTGATCCTATTGTTTGAGATACAAGACGGGGACATCAACTTTAATACCATGAAAACGACAAACAAAATAGATGGGGACGATAGTCGAAGGTTTTTGTTCAAACAATTGGACCGGCCTTTATAGAGTCTTAGTATTTGGAATCCATAGTTTTGAGAAATGATAAAAATCCATGTTTACACAACGCCTTCTCCACCTCAAAACTCTCGAAAATTCAATGTTCAACTCCTCAAAATAAATTGTGAATTGATTTGATGATAGCAAGCTTGTTTAAGAATGTACTCTCCATCTCTCTCGCTCTAACCTCAAACCTAGTCTTTCTGTAGGATTCTGTGCACTCCGTGAGACTCTTTCGTGTGAAGATCCAGCTAGCTCAGGACTGTAGAAACCAAAATACGATAGAGCATAACGAAAATGACTAAGTACTTGAATAATGATGACTTATTGATCCTATTGTTTGAGATACAAGACAGGGACATCAACTTTAATACCATGAAAACGACAAACAAAATAGATGGGGACGATAGTCGAAGGTTTTTTTTCAAAAGATTGGACTGGCCTTTATAGAGTCTTAGTATTTGGAATCCATAGTTTTGAGAAATGATAAAAATCCATGTTTACACAACGCCTTCTCCACCTCAAAACTGCTCGAAAATTCAATGTTCAACTCCTCAAAATAAATTGTGAATTGATTTGATGATAGCAAGCTTGTTTAAGAATGTACTCTCCATCTCTCTCGCTCTAACCTCAAACCTAGTCTTTTTGTAGGATTACATGTGCACTCCATGAGACTCTTTCGTGTGAAGATCCAGCTAGCTCAAGACCGTAGAAACCAAAATACGATAGAGCATAACGAAAAACACGAAGTACTTGAATAATGATGATTTATTGATCCTATTGTTTAAGATACAAGACGGGGACATCAACTTTAATACCATGAAAACGACAAACAAAATAGATGGGGACGATAGTCGAAGGTTTTTGTTCAAACAATTGGACTGGCCTTTATAGAGTCTTAGTATTGGGATTCCATAGGTTTGAGAAATGATAAAAATCCATGTTTACACAATGCCTTCTCCACCTCAAAACTGCCTAGAAATTCAATGTTCAACTCCTCAAAATAAATTGTGAATTGATTTGATGATAGCAAGCTTGTTTAAGAATGTACTCTCCATCTCTCTCGCTCTAACCTCAAACCTAGTCTTTTTGTAGGATTCTGTGCACTCCGTGAGACTCTTTCGTGTGAAGATCCAGCTAGCTCAAGACTGTAGAAACCAAAATACGATAGAGCATAACGAAAATGACTAAGTACTTGAATAATGATGATTTATGGATCCTATTGTTTGAGATACAAGACGGGGACATCAACTTTAATACCATGAAAACGACAAACAAAATAGATGGGGATGATAGTCGAAGGTTTTTGTTCAAACGATTGGACTGGCCTTTATAGAGTCTTAGTATTTGGAATCCATAGGTTTGAGAAATGATAAAAATCCATGTTTACACAACGCCTTCTCCACCTCAAAACTGCTCGAAAATTCAATGTTCAACTCCTCAAAATAAATTGTGAATTGATTTGATGATAGCAAGCTTGTTTAAGAATGTACTCTCCATCTCTCTCGCTCTAACCTCAAACCTAGTCTTTTTGTAGGATTCCGTGCACTCCATGAGACTCTTTCGTGTGAAGATCCAGCTAGCTCAAGACTGTAGAAACCAAAATACGATAGAGCATAACGAAAAACACGAAGTACTTGAATAATGATGATTTATTGATCCTATTGTTTGAGATACAAGACGGGGACATCAACTTTAATACCATGAAGACGACAAACAAAATAGATGGGGACGATAGTCGAAGGTTTTTGTTCAAACAATTGGACCGGCCTTTATAGAGTCTTAGTATTTGGAATCCATAGGTTTGAGAAATGATAAAAATCCATGTTTACACAACGCCTTCTCCACCTCAAAACTGCTCGAAAATTCAATGTTCAACTCCTCAAAATAAATTGTGAATTGATTTGATGATAGCAAGCTTGTTTAAGAATGTACTCTCCATCTCTCTCGCTCTAACCTCAAACCTAGTCTTTTTGTAGGATTCTGTGCACTCCGTGAGACTCTTTCGTGTGAAGATCCAGCTAGCTCAAGACCGTAGAAACCAAAATACGATAGAGCATAACGAAAAACACGAAGTACTTGAATAATGATGATTTATTGATCCTATTGTTTGAGATACAAGACGGGGACATCAACTTTAATACCATGAAAACGACAAACAAAATAGATGGGGACGATAGTCGAAGGTTTTTGTTCAAACGATTGGACCGGCCTTTATAGAGTCTTAGTATTTGGAATCCATAGTTTTGAGAAATGATAAAAATCCATGTTTACACAACGCCTTCTCCACCTCAAAACTGCTCAGAAATTCAATGTTCAACTCCTCAAAATAAATTGTGAATTGATTTGATGATAGCAAGCTTGTTTAAGAATGTACTCTCCATCTCTCTCGCTCTAACCTCAAACCTAGTCTTTTTGTAGGATTCTGTGCACTCCGTGAGACTCTTTCGTGTGAAGATCCAGCTAGCTCAAGACTCGTAGAAACCAAAATACGATAGAGCATAACGAAAAACACGAAGTACTTGAATAATGATGATTTATTGATCCTATTGTTTAAGATACAAGACGGGGACATCAACTTTAATTCCATGAAGACGACAAACAAAATAGATGGGGACGATAGTCGAAGGTTTTTGTTCAAACAATTGGACCGGCCTTTATAGAGTCTTAGTATTTGGAATCCATAGTTTTGAGAAATGATAAAAATCCATGTTTACACAACGCCTTCTCCACCTCAAAACTCGCTCGAAATTCAATGTTCAACTCCTCAAAATAAATTGTGAATTGATTTGATGATAGCAAGCTTGTTTAAGAATGTACTCTCCATCTCTCTCGCTCTAACCTCAAACCTAGTCTTTTTGTAGGATTTGTGCACTCCGTGAGACTCTTTCGTGTGAAGATCCAGCTAGCTCAAGATCGTAGAAACCAAAATACGATAGAGCATAACGAAAAACACGAAGTACTTGAATAATGATGATTTATTGATCCTATTGTTTGAGATACAAGACGGGGGACATCAACTTTAATACCATGAAAACGACAAACAAAATAGATGGGGACGATAGTCGAAGGTTTTTGTTCAAACAATTGGACCGGCCTTTATAGAGTCTTAGTATTTGGAATCCATAGTTTTGAGAAATGATAAAAATCCATGTTTACACAACGCCTTCTCCACCTCAAAACTTTGCTCGAAAATTCAATGTTCAACTCCTCAAAATAAATTGTGAATTGATTTGATGATAGCAAGCTTGTTTAAGAATGTACTCTCCATCTCTCTCGCTCTAACCTCAAACCTAGTCTTTTTGTAGGATTCTGTGCACTCCATGAGACTCTTTCGTGTGAAGATCCAACTAGCTCAAGACTGTAGAAACCAAAATACGATAGAGCATAACGAAAAACACGAAGTACTTGAATAATGATGATTTATTGATCCTATTATTTAAGATACAAGACGGGGACATCAACTTTAATACCATGAAAACGACAAACAAAATAGATGGGGACGATAGTCGAAGGTTTTTGTTCAAACAATTGGACCGGCCTTTATAGAGTCTTAGTATTTGGAATCCATAGTTTTGAGAAATGATAAAAATCCATGTTTACACAACGCCTTCTCCACCTCAAAACCTGCTCGAAATTCAATGTTCAACTCCTCAAAATAAATTGTGAATTGATTTGATGATAGCAAGCTTGTTTAAGAATGTACTCTCCATCTCTCTCGCTCTAACCTCAAACCTAGTCTTTTTGTAGGATTCTGTGCACTCCGTGAGACTCTTTCGTGTGAAGATCCAGCTAGCTCAAGACTGTAGAAACCAAAATACGATAGAGCATAACGAAAAACACGAAGTACTTGAATAATGATGATTTATTGATCCTATTGTTTAAGATACAAGACGGGGACATCAACTTTAATACCATGAAAACGACAAACAAAATAGATGGGGACGATAGTCGAAGGTTTTTGTTCAAACAATTGGACTGGCCTTTATAGAGTCTTAGTATTGGGAATCCATAGTTTTGAGAAATGATAAAAATCCATGTTTACACAACGCCTTCTCCACCTCAAAGCGCTCGAAATTCAATGTTCAACTCCTCAATATAAATTGTGAATTGATTTGATGATAGCAAGCTTGTTTAAGAATGTACTCTCCATCTCTCTCGCTCTAACCTCAAACCTAGTCTTTTTGTAGGATTCTGTGCACTCCGTGAGACTCTTTCGTGTGAAGATCCGGCTAGCTCAAGACTGTAGAAACCAAAATACGATAGAGCATAACGAAAAACACGAAGTACTTGAATAATGATGATTTATTGATCCTATTGTTTGAGATACAAGACGGGGACATCAACTTTAATACCATGAAAACGACAAACAAAATAGATGGGGACGATAGTCGAAGGTTTTTTTTTCAAACAATTGGACTGGCCTTTATAGAGTCTTAGTATTTGGAATCCATAGTTTTGAGAAATGATAAAAATCCATGTTTACACAACGCCTTCTCCACCTCAAAACCGCTCAGAAATTCAATGTCCAACTCCTCAAAATAAATTGTGAATTGATTTGATGATAGCAAGCTTGTTTAAGAATGTACTCTCCATCTCTCTCGCTCTAACCTCAAACCTAGTCTTTTTGTAGGATTACGTGTGCACTCCGTGAGACTCTTTCGTGTGAAGATCCAGCTAGCTCAAGACTCGTAGAAACCAAAATACGATAGAGCATAACGAAAAACACGAAGTACTTGAATAATGATGATTTATTGATCCTATTGTTTGAGATACAAGACGGGGACATCAACTTTAATACCATGAAAACGACAAACAAAATAGATGGGGACGATAGTCGAAGGTTTTTGTTCAAACGATTGGATCGGCCTTTATAGAGTCTTAGTATTTGGAATCCATAGTTTTGAGAAATGATAAAAATCCATGTTTACACAACGCCTTCTCCACCTCAAAAGCTGCTCGAAATTCAATGTCCAACTCCTCAAAATAAATTGTGAATTGATTTGATGATAGCAAGCTTGTTTAAGAATGTACTCTCCATCTCTCTCGCTCTAACCTCAAACCTAGTCTTTTTGTAGGATTCTGTGCACTCCGTGAGACTCTTTCGTGTGAAGATCCAGCTAGCTCAAGACAGTAGAAACCAAAATACGATAGAGCATAACGAAAAACACGAAGTACTTGAATAATGATGATTTATTGATCCTATTGTTTGAGATACAAGACGGGGACATCAACTTTAATACCATGAAAACGACAAACAAAATAGATGGGGACGATAGTCGAAGGTTTTTGTTCAAACAATTGGATCGGCCTTTATAGAGTCTTAGTATTTGGAATCCATAGTTTTGAGAAATGATAAAAATCCATGTTTACACAACGCCTTCTCCACCTCAAAACTGCTCGGAAATTCAATGTTCAACTCCTCAAAATAAATTGTGAATTGATTTGATGATAGCAAGCTTGTTTAAGAATGTACTCTCCATCTCTCTCGCTCTAACCTCAAACCTAGTCTTTTTGTAGGATTACGTGCACTCCGTGAGACTCTTTCGTTTGAAGATCCGCCTAGCTCAAGACTGTAGAAACCAAAATACGATAGAGCATAACGAAAAACACGAAGTACTTGAATAATGATGATTTATTGATCCTATTGTTTAAGATAGAAAACGGCGACATCAACTTTAATTCCATGAAGACGACAAACAAAATAGATGGGGACGATAGTCGAAGGTTTTTGTTCAAACAATTGGACTGGTCTTTATAGAGTCTTAGTATTTGGAATCCATAGTTTTGAGAAATGATAAAAATCCATGTTTACACAATGCCTTCTCCACCTCAAAACTGCTCAGAAATTCAATGTCCAATTCCTCAAAATAAATTGTGAATTGATTTGATGATAGCAAGCTTGTTTAAGAATGTACTCTCCATCTCTTTTGCTCTAACCTCAAACCTAGTCTTTCTGTCGGATTCTGTGCACTCCGTGAGACTCTTTCGTGTGAAGATCCGGCTAGCTCAAGATTTGTAGAAACCAAAATACGATAGAGCATAACGAAAATGACTAAGTACTTGAATAATGATGACTTATTGATCCTATTGTTTGAGATACAAGACGGGGACATCAACTTTAATACCATGAAAACGACACACAAAATAGATGGGGACGATAGTCGAAGGTTTTTTTTCAAAAGATTGGACTGGCCTTTATAGAGTCTTAGTATTTGGAATCCATAGTTTTGAGAAATGATAAAAATCCATGTTTACACAACGCCTTCTCCACCTCAAAACTGCTCAGAAATTCAATGTCCAACTCCTCAAAATAAATTGTGAATTGATTTGATGATAGCAACTTGTTTAAGAATGTACTCTCCATCTCTCTCGCTCTAACCTCAAACCTAGTCTTTTTGTAGGATTCTGTGCACTCCATGAGACTCTTTCGTTTGAAGATCCAGCTAGCTCAAGACTGTAGAAACCAAAATACGATAGAGCATAACGAAAAACACGAAGTACTTGAATAATGATGATTTATTGATCCTATTGTTTAAGATAGAAAACGGCGACATCAACTTTAATTCCATGAAGACGACAAACAAAATAGATGGGGACGATAGTCGAAGGTTTTTGTTCAAACAATTGGACTGGTCTTTATAGAGTCTTAGTATTTGGAATCCATAGTTTTGAGAAATGATAAAAATCCATGTTTACACAATGCCTTCTCCACCTCAAAACGCGCTCAGAAATTCAATGTCCAATTCCTCAAAATAAATTGTGAATTGATTTGATGATAGCAAGCTTGTTTAAGAATGTACTCTCCATCTCTTTTGCTCTAACCTCAAACCTAGTCTTTCTGTCGGATTCTGTGCACTCCGTGAGACTCTTTCGTGTGAAGATCCAGCTAGCTCAGGACTGTAGAAACCAAAATACGATAGAGCATAACGAAAATGACTAAGTACTTGAATAATGATGACTTATTGATCCTATTGTTTGAGATACAAGACGGGGACATCAACTTTAATACCATGAAAACGACACACAAAATAGATGGGGACGATAGTCGAAGGTTTTTTTTCAAAAGATTGGACTGGCCTTTATAGAGTCTTAGTATTTGGAATCCATAGTTTTGAGAAATGATAAAAATCCATGTTTACACAACGCCTTCTCCACCTCAAAACTGCTCAGAAATTCAATGTCCAACTCCTCAAAATAAATTGTGAATTGATTTGATGATAGCAAGCTTGTTTAAGAATGTACTCTCCATCTCTCTCGCTCTAACCTCAAACCTAGTCTTTTTGTAGGATTCATGCACTCCGTGAGACTCTTTCGTGTGAAGATCCAGCTAGCTCAACACTGTAGAAACCAAAATACGATAGAGCATAACGAAAAACACGAAGTACTTGAATATTAATGATTTATTGATCCTATGGTTTCAGATACAAGACAGGGACATCAACTTTAATACCATGAAAACGACAAACAAAATAGATGGGGACGATAGTCGAAGGTTTTTGTTCAAACAATTGGACTGGCCTTTATAGAGTCTTAGTATTTGGAATCCATAGGTTTGAGAAATGATAAAAATCCATGTTTACACAACGCCTTCTCCACCTCAAAACTGCTCAAAATTCAATGTTCAACTCATCAAAATAAATTGTGAATTGATTTGATGATAGCAAGCTTGTTTAAGAATGTACTCTCCATCTCTCTCGCTCTAACCTCAAACCTAGTCTTTTTGTAGGATTCTGTGCACTCCGTGAGACTCTTTCGTGTGAAGATCCGGCTAGCTCAAGACCGTAGAAACCAAAATACGATAGAGCATAACGAAAAACACGAAGTACTTGAATAATGATGATTTATTGATCCTATTGTTTAAGATACAAGACGGGGACATCAACTTTAATACCATGAAGACGACAAACAAAATAGATGGGGACGATAATCGAAGGTTTTTGTTCAAACAATTGGACCGGCCTTTATAGAGTCTTAGTATTTGGAATCCATAGTTTTGAGAAATGATAAAAATCCATGTTTACACAACGCCTTCTCCACCTCAAAACTGCTCGAAATTCAATGTTCAACTCCTCAAAATAAATTGTGAATTGATTTGATGATAGCAAGCTTGTTTAAGAATGTACTCTCCATCTCTCTCGCTCTAACCTCAAACCTAGTCTTTTTGTAGGATTCTCAGTGCACTCCGTGAGACTCTTTCGTGTGAAGATCCAGCTAGCTCAAGACCGTAGAAACCAAAATACGATAGAGCATAACGAAAAACACGAAGTACTTGAATAATGATGATTTATTGATCCTATTGTTTGAGATACAAGACAGGGACATCAACTTTAATACCATGAAAACGACAAACAAAATAGATGGGGACGATAGTCGAAGGTTTTTGTTCAAACAATTGGACTGGCCTTTATAGAGTCTTAGTATTTGGAATCCATAGTTTTGAGAAATGATAAAAATCCATGTTTACACAACGCCTTCTCCACCTCAAAACCGCTCTCGAAAATTCAATGTCCAACTCCTCAAAATAAATTGTGAATTGATTTGATGATAGCAAGCTTGTTTAAGAATGTACTCTCCATCTCTCTCGCTCTAACCTCAAACCTAGTCTTTTTGTAGGATTCTCGTGCACTCCGTGAGACTCTTTCGTGTGAAGATCCGGCTAGCTCAAGACCGTAGAAACCAAAATACGATAGAGCATAACGAAAAACACGAAGTACTTGAATAATGATGATTTATTGATCCTATTGTTTAAGATACAAGACGGGGACATCAACTTTAATACCATGAAAACGACAAACAAAATAGATGGGGACGATAGTCGAAGGTTTTTGTTCAAACAATTGGACTGGCCTTTATAGAGTCTTAGTATTGGGAATCCATAGTTTTGAGAAATGATAAAAATCCATGTTTACACAACGCCTTCTCCACCTCAAAACTGCTCGAAAATTCAATGTTCAACTCCTCAAAATAAATTGTGAATTGATTTGATGATAGCAAGCTTGTTTAAGAATGTACTCTCCATCTCTCTCGCTCTAACCTCAAACCTAGTCTTTTTGTAGGATTCCGTGCACTCCGTGAGACTCTTTCGTGTGAAGATCCACTAGCTCAAGACTGTAGAAACCAAAATACGATAGAGCATAACGAAAAACACGAAGTACTTGAATAATGATGATTTATTGATCCTATTGTTTAAGATAGAAGACGGCGACATCCACTTTAATTCCATGAAGACGACAAACAAAATAGATGGGGACGATAGTCGAAGGTTTTTGTTCAAACAATTGGACTGGTCTTTATAGAGTCTTAGTATTTGGAATCCATAGTTTTGAGAAATGATAAAAATCCATGTTTACACAATGCCTTCTCCACCTCAAAACTGCTCGAAAATTCAATGTCCAACTCCTCAAAATAAATTGTGAATTGATTTGATGATAGCAAGCTTGTTTAAGAATGTACTCTCCATCTCTCTCGCTCTAACCTCAAACCTAGTCTTTTTGTAGGATTCTGTGCACTCCGTGAGACTCTTTCGTGTGAAGATCCAGCTAGCTCAAGACTGTAGAAACCAAAATACGATAGAGCATAACGAAAAACACGAAGTACTTGAATAATGATGATTTATTGATCCTATTGTTTCAGATACAAGACAGGGACATCAACTTTAATACCATGAAAACGACAAACAAAATAGATGGGGACGATAGTCGAAGGTTTTTGTTCAAACAATTGGACTGGCCTTTATAGAGTCTTAGTATTTGGAATCCATAGGTTTGAGAAATGATAAAAATCCATGTTTACACAACGCCTTGTCCACCTCAAAACTCGCTCGAAATTCAATGTTCAACTCCTCAAAATAAATTGTGAATTGATTTGATGATAGCAAGCTTGTTTAAGAATGTACTCTCCATCTCTCTCGCTCTAACCTCAAACCTAGTCTTTTTGTAGGATTCTGTGCACTCCGTGAGACTCTTTCGTTTGAAGATCCAGCTAGCTCAAGACTGTAGAAACCAAAATACGATAGAGCATAACGAAAAACACGAAGTACTTGAATAATGATGATGTATTGATCCTATTGTTTAAGATAGAAGACGGCGACATCAACTTTAATTCCATGAAGACGACAAACAAAATAGATGGGGACAATAATCGAAGGTTTTTGTTCAAACAATTGGACTGGTCTTTATAGAGTCTTAGTATTGGGAATCCATAGTTTTGAGAAATGATAAAAATCCATGTTTACACAATGCCTTCTCCACCTCAAAACTGCTCAGAAATTCAATGTCCAACTCCTCAAAATAAATTGTGAATTGATTTGATGATAGCAAGCTTGTTTAAGAATGTACTCTCCATCTCTCTCGCTCTAACCTCAAACCTAGTCTTTTTGTAGGATTCTCCGTGCACTCCGTGAGACTCTTTCGTGTGAAGATCCAGCTAGCTCAAGACTGTAGAAACCAAAATACGATAGAGCATAACGAAAATCACGAAGTACTTGAATAATGATGATTTATTGATCCTATTGTTTGAGATACAAGACGGGGACATCAACTTTAATACCATGAAAACGACAAACAAAATAGATGGGGACGATAGTCGAAGGTTTTTTTTCAAACAATTGGACTGGCCTTTATAGAGTCTTAGTATTTGGAATCCATAGTTTTGAGAAATGATAAAAATCCATGTTTACACAACGCCTTCTCCACCTCAAAACTCGCTCAAAATTCAATGTTCAACTCCTCAAAATAAATTGTGAATTGATTTGATGATAGCAAGCTTGTTTAAGAATGTACTCTCCATCTCTCTCGCTCTAACCTCAAACCTAGTCTTTTTGTAGGATTCTCGTGCACTCCGTGAGACTCTTTCGTTTGAAGATCCACCTAGCTCAAGACCGTAGAAACCAAAATACGATAGAGCATAACGAAAAACACGAAGTACTTGAATAATGATGATTTATTGATCCTATTGTTTAAGATAGAAGACGGCGACATCAACTTTAATTCCTTGAAGACGACAAACAAAATAGATGGGGACGATAGTCGAAGGTTTTTGTTCAAACAATTGGACTGGTCTTTATAGAGTCTTAGTATTTGGAATCCATAGTTTTGAGAAATGATAAAAATCCATGTTTACACAACGCCTTCTCCACCTCAAAACTGCTCAAAAAATTCAATGTTCAACTCCTCAAAATAAATTGTGAATTGATTTGATGATAGCAAGCTTGTTTAAGAATGTACTCTCCATCTCTCTCGCTCTAACCTCAAACCTAGTCTTTTTGTAGGATTCTGTGCACTCCGTGAGACTCTTTCGTGTGAAGATCCAGCTAGCTCAAGACTGTAGAAACCAAAATACGATAGAGCATAACGAAGAACACGAAGTACTTGAATAATGATGATGTATTGATCCTATTGTTTAAGATAGAAGACGGCGACATCAACTTTAATTCCATGAAGACGACAAACAAAATAGATGGGGACAATATCGAAGGTTTTTGTTCAAACAATTGGACTGGTCTTTATAGAGTCTTAGTATTTGGAATCCATAGTTTTGAGAAATGATAAAAATCCATGTTTACACAACGCCTTCTCCACCTCAAAACTCGCTCGAAAATTCAATGTCCAACTCCTCAAAATAAATTGTGAATTGATTTGATGATAGCAAGCTTGTTTAAGAATGTACTCTCCATCTCTCTCGCTCTAACCTCAAACCTAGTCTTTTTGTAGGATTCCGTGCACTCCGTGAGACTCTTTCCTGTGAAGATCCAGCTAGCTCAAGACAGTAGAAACCAAAATACGATAGAGCATAACGAAAAACACGAAGTACTTGAATAATGATGATTTATTGATCCTATTGTTTCAGATACAAGACAGGGACATCAACTTTAATACCATGAAAACGACAAACAAAATAGATGGGGACGATAGTCGAAGGTTTTTGTTCAAACAATTGACCGGCCTTTATAGAGTCTTAGTATTTGGAATCCATAGGTTTGAGAAATGATAAAAATCCATGTTTACACAACGCCTTCTCCACCTCAAAACTCGCTCGAAATTCAATGTTCAACTCCTCAAAATAAATTGTGAATTGATTTGATGATAGCAAGCTTGTTTAAGAATGTACTCTCCATCTCTCTCGCTCTAACCTCAAACCTAGTCTTTTTGTAGGATTCTCGTGCACTCCGTGAGACTCTTTCGTGTGAAGATCCAGCTAGCTCAAGACTGTAGAAACCAAAATACGATAGAGCATAACGAAAAACACGAAGTACTTGAATAATGATGATTTATTGATCCTATTGTTTAAGATAGAAGACGGCGACATCAACTTTAATTCCATGAAGACGACAAACAAAATAGATGGGGACAATGATCGAAGGTTTTTGTTCAAACAATTGGACTGGTCTTTATAGAGTCTTAGTATTTGGAATCCATAGTTTTGAGAAATGATAAAAATCCATGTTTACACAACGCCTTCTCCACCTCAAAACTGCTCAGAAATTCAATGTTCAACTCCTCAAAATAAATTGTGAATTGATTTGATGATAGCAAGCTTGTTTAAGAATGTACTCTCCATCTCTCTCGCTCTAACCTCAAACCTAGTCTTTTTGTAGGATTCTGTGCACTCCGTGAGACTCTTTCGTGTGAAGATCCAGCTAGCTCAAGACCGTAGAAACCAAAATACGATAGAGCATAACGAAAAACACGAAGTACTTGAATAATGATGATTTATTGATCCTATTGTTTAAGATACAAGACGGGGACATCAACTTTAATTCCATGAAGACGACAAACAAAATAGATGGGGACGATAGTCGAAGGTTTTTGTTCAAACAATTGGACTGGTCTTTATAGAGTCTTAGTATTGGGAATCCATAGTTTTGAGAAATGATAAAAATCCATGTTTACACAACGCCTTCTCCACCTCAAAACTGCTCGAAATTCAATGTTCAACTCCTCAAAATAAATTGTGAATTGATTTGATGATAGCAAGCTTGTTTAAGAATGTACTCTCCATCTCTCTCGCTCTAACCTCAAACCTAGTCTTTTTGTAGGATTTTGTGCACTCCGTGAGACTCTTTCGTGTGAAGATCCAAATAGCTCAAGACCGTAGAAACCAAAATACGATAGAGCATAACGAAAAACACGAAGTACTTGAATAATGATGATTTATTGATCCTATTGTTTAAGATAGAAGACGGCGACATCAACTTTAATTCCATGAAAACGACAAACAAAATAGATGGGGACGATAGTCGAAGGTTTTTGTTCAAACAATTGGATCGGCCTTTATAGAGTCTTAGTATTTGGAATCCATAGTTTTGAGAAATGATAAAAATCCATGTTTACACAACGCCTTCTCCACCTCAAAACTCGAAAATTCAATGTTCAACTCCTCAAAATAAATTGTGAGTTGATTTGATGATAGCAAGCTTGTTTAAGAATGTACTCTCCATCTCTCTCGCTCTAACCTCAAACCTAGTCTTTTTGTAGGATTCTGTGCACTCCGTGAGACTCTTTCGTGTGAAGATCCAAATAGCTCAAGACCGTAGAAACCAAAATACGATAGAGCATAATGAAAAACACGAAGTACTTGAATAATGATGATTTATTGATCCTATTGTTTAAGATAGAAGACGGCGACATCAACTTTAATTCCATGAAGACGACAAACAAAATAGATGGGGACAATGATCGAAGGTTTTTGTTCAAACAATTGGACTGGTCTTTATAGAGTCTTAGTATTTGGAATCCATAGTTTTGAGAAATGATAAAAATCCATGTTTACACAACGCCTTCTCCACCTCAAAACTGCTCAAAAATTCAATGTTCAACTCCTCAAAATAAATTGTGAATTGATTTGATGATAGCAAGCTTGTTTAAGAATGTACTCTCCATCTCTCTCGCTCTAACCTCAAACCTAGTCTTTTTGTAGGATTTTGTGCACTCCGTGAGACTCTTTCGTGTGAAGATCCAGCTAGCTCAAGACTCGTAGAAACCAAAATACGATAGAGCATAATGAAAAACACGAAGTACTTGAATAATGATGATTTATTGATCCTATTGTTTAAGATAGAAGACGGCGACATCAACTTTAATTCCATGAAGACGACAAACAAAATAGATGGGGACAATGATCGAAGGTTTTTGTTCAAACAATTGGACCGGTCTTTATAGAGTCTTAGTATTTGGAATCCATAGTTTTGAGAAATGATAAAAATCCATGTTTACACAACGCCTTCTCCACCTCAAAACTGCTCGAAATTCAATGTTCAACTCCTCAAAATAAATTGTGAATTGATTTGATGATAGCAAGCTTGTTTAAGAATGTACTCTCCATCTCTCTCGCTCTAACCTCAAACCTAGTCTTTTTGTAGGATTTTGTGCACTCCGTGAGACTCTTTCGTGTGAAGATCCAAATAGCTCAAGACCGTAGAAACCAAAATACGATAGAGCATAATGAAAAACACGAAGTACTTGAATAATGATGATTTATTGATCCTATTGTTTAAGATAGAAGACGGCGACATCAACTTTAATTCCATGAAGACGACAAACAAAATAGATGGGGACAATGATCGAAGGTTTTTGTTCAAACAATTGGACCGGTCTTTATAGAGTCTTAGTATTTGGAATCCATAGTTTTGAGAAATGATAAAAATCCATGTTTACACAACGCCTTCTCCACCTCAAAACCGCTCGAAATTCAATGTCCAACTCCTCAAAATAAATTGTGAATTGATTTGATGATAGCAAGCTTGTTTAAGAATGTACTCTCCATCTCTCTCGCTCTAACCTCAAACCTAGTCTTTTTGTAGGATTCTGTGCACTCCGTGAGACTCTTTCGTGTGAAGATCCAAATAGCTCAAGACCGTAGAAACCAAAATACGATAGAGCATAACGAAAAACACGAAGTACTTGAATAATGATGATTTATTGATCCTATTGTTTCAGATACAAGACGGCGACATCAACTTTAATACCATGAAAACGACAAACAAAATAGATGGGGACGATAGTCGAAGGTTTTTGTTCAAACAATTGGACTGGCCTTTATAGAGTCTTAGTATTTGGAATCCATAGTTTTGAGAAATGATAAAAATCCATGTTTACACAACGCCTTCTCCACCTCAAAACTCGCTCGAAATTCAATGTTCAACTCCTCAAAATAAATTGTGAATTGATTTGATGATAGCAAGCTTGTTTAAGAATGTACTCTCCATCTCTCTCGCTCTAACCTCAAACCTAGTCTTTTTGTAGGATTCTGTGCACTCCGTGAGACTCTTTCGTGTGAAGATCCAAATAGCTCAAGACCGTAGAAACCAAAATACGATAGAGCATAACGAAAAACACGAAGTACTTGAATAATGATGATTTATTGATCCTATTGTTTCAGATACAAGACAGGGACATCAACTTTAATACCATGAAAACGACAAACAAAATAGATGGGGACGATAGTCGAAGGTTTTTGTTCAAACAATTGGACTGGCCTTTATAGAGTCTTAGTATTTGGAATCCATAGGTTTGAGAAATGATAAAAATCCATGTTTACACAACGCCTTCTCCACCTCAAAACTGCTCGAAATTCAATGTTCAACTCCTCAAAATAAATTGTGAATTGATTTGATGATAGCAAGCTTGTTTAAGAATGTACTCTCCATCTCTCTCGCTCTAACCTCAAACCTAGTCTTTTTGTAGGATTTTGTGCACTCCGTGAGACTCTTTCGTGTGAAGATCCAGCTAGCTCAAGACCGTAGAAACCAAAATACGATAGAGCATAACGAAAAACACGAAGTACTTGAATAATGATGATTTATTGATCCTATTGTTTAAGATACAAGACAGGGACATCAACTTTAATACCATGAAAACGACAAACAAAATAGATGGGGACGATAGTCGAAGGTTTTTGTTCAAACAATTGGACCGGCCTTTATAGAGTCTTAGTATTTGGAATCCATAGGTTTGAGAAATGATAAAAATCCATGTTTACACAACGCCTTCTCCACCTCAAAACTGCTCGAAATTCAATGTTCAACTCCTCAAAATAAATTGTGAATTGATTTGATGATAGCAAGCTTGTTTAAGAATGTACTCTCCATCTCTCTCGCTCTAACCTCAAACCTAGTCTTTTTGTAGGATTTTGTGCACTCCGTGAGACTCTTTCGTGTGAAGATCCAAATAGCTCAAGACCGTAGAAACCAAAATACGATAGAGCATAATGAAAAACACGAAGTACTTGAATAATGATGATTTATTGATCCTATTGTTTAAGATAGAAGACGGCGACATCAACTTTAATTCCATGAAGACGACAAACAAAATAGATGGGGACAATGATCGAAGGTTTTTGTTCAAACAATTGGACCGGTCTTTATAGAGTCTTAGTATTTGGAATCCATAGTTTTGAGAAATGATAAAAATCCATGTTTACACAACGCCTTCTCCACCTCAAAACTGCTCAGAAATTCAATGTCCAACTCCTCAAAATAAATTGTGAATTGATTTGATGATAGCAAGCTTGTTTAAGAATGTACTCTCCATCTCTCTCGCTCTAACCTCAAACCTAGTCTTTTTGTAGGATTCTGTGCACTCCGTGAGACTCTTTCGTGTGAAGATCCAAATAGCTCAAGACTGTAGAAACCAAAATACGATAGAGCATAATGAAAAACACGAAGTACTTGAATAATGATGATTTATTGATCCTATTGTTTCAGATACAAGACAGGGACATCAACTTTAATACCATGAAAATGACAAACAAAATAGATGGGGACGATAGTCGAAGGTTTTTGTTCAAACAATTGGACTGGCCTTTATAGAGTCTTAGTATTTGGATTCCATAGGTTTGAGAAATGATAAAAATCCATGTTTACACAACGCCTTCTCCACCTCAAAACTGCTCAAAATTCAATGTTCAACTCGTCAAAATAAATTGTGAATTGATTTGATGATAGCAAGCTTGTTTAAGAATGTACTCTCCATCTCTCTCGCTCTAACCTCAAACCTAGTCTTTTTGTAGGATTTTGTGCACTCCGTGAGACTCTTTCGTGTGAAGATCCAGCTAGCTCAAGACCGTAGAAACCAAAATACGATAGAGCATAATGAAAAACACGAAGTACTTGAATAATGATGATTTATTGATCCTATTGTTTAAGATAGAAGACGGCGACATCAACTTTAATTCCATGAAGACGACAAACAAAATAGATGGGGACAATGATCGAAGGTTTTTGTTCAAACAATTGGACTGGTCTTTATAGAGTCTTAGTATTTGGAATCCATAGTTTTGAGAAATGATAAAAATCCATGTTTACACAACGCCTTCTCCACCTCAAAACTGCTCAAAAATTCAATGTTCAACTCCTCAAAATAAATTGTGAATTGATTTGATGATAGCAAGCTTGTTTAAGAATGTACTCTCCATCTCTCTCGCTCTAACCTCAAACCTAGTCTTTTTGTAGGATTTTGTGCACTCCGTGAGACTCTTTCGTGTGAAGATCCAACTAGCTCAAGACTGTAGAAACCAAAATACGATAGAGCATAATGAAAAACACGAAGTACTTGAATAATGATGATTTATTGATCCTATTGTTTAAGATAGAAGACGGCGACATCAACTTTAATTCCATGAAGACGACAAAAAAAATAGATGGGGACGATAGTCGAAGGTTTTTGTTCAAACAATTGGACCGGCCTTTATAGAGTCTTAGTATTTGGAATCCATAGTTTTGAGAAATGATAAAAATCCATGTTTACACAACGCCTTCTCCACCTCAAAACTGCTCGAAAATTCAATGTTCAACTCGTCAAAATAAATTGTGAATTGATTTGATGATAGCAAGCTTGTTTAAGAATGTACTCTCCATCTCTCTCGCTCTAACCTCAAACCTAGTCTTTTTGTAGGATTCTGTGCACTCCGTGAGACTCTTTCGTGTGAAGATCCAGCTAGCTCAAGACTGTAGAAACCAAAATACGATAGAGCATAATGAAAAACACGAAGTACTTGAATAATGATGATTTATTGATCCTATTGTTTAAGATACAAGACGGCGACATCAACTTTAATACCATGAAGACGACAAACAAAATAGATGGGGACGATAGTCGAAGGTTTTTGTTCAAACAATTGGACTGGCCTTTATAGAGTCTTAGTATTTGGATTCCATAGGTTTGAGAAATGATAAAAATCCATGTTTACACAACGCCTTCTCCACCTCAAAACTGCTCACGAAATTCAATGTTCAACTCGTCAAAATAAATTGTGAATTGATTTGATGATAGCAAGCTTGTTTAAGAATGTACTCTCCATCTCTCTCGCTCTAACCTCAAACCTAGTCTTTTTGTAGGATTTTGTGCACTCCGTGAGACTCTTTCGTGTGAAGATCCAAATAGCTCAAGACCGTAGAAACCAAAATACGATAGAGCATAATGAAAAACACGAAGTACTTGAATAATGATGATTTATTGATCCTATTGTTTAAGATAGAAGACGGCGACATCAACTTTAATTCCATGAAGACGACAAAAAAAATAGATGGGGACGATAGTCGAAGGTTTTTGTTCAAACAATTGGACTGGCCTTTATAGAGTCTTAGTATTTGGATTCCATAGGTTTGAGAAATGATAAAAATCCATGTTTACACAACGCCTTCTCCACCTCAAAACTTGCTCGAAATTCAATGTTCAACTCGTCAAAATAAATTGTGAATTGATTTTATGATAGCAAGCTTGTTTAAGAATGTACTCTCCATCTCTCTCGCTCTAACCTCAAACCTAGTCTTTTTGTAGGATTTTGTGCACTCCGTGAGACTCTTTCGTGTGAAGATCCAAATAGCTCAAGACCGTAGAAACCAAAATACGATAGAGCATAATGAAAAACACGAAGTACTTGAATAATGATGATTTATTGATCCTATTGTTTAAGATAGAAGACGGCGACATCAACTTTAATTCCATGAAGACGACAAACAAAATAGATGGGGACAATGATCGAAGGTTTTTGTTCAAACAATTGGACTGGTCTTTATAGAGTCTTAGTATTTGGAATCCATAGTTTTGAGAAATGATAAAAATCCATGTTTACACAACGCCTTCTCCACCTCAAAACTGCTCAGAAATTCAATGTCCAACTCCTCAAAATAAATTGTGAATTGATTTGATGATAGCAAGCTTGTTTAAGAATGTACTCTCCATCTCTCTCGCTCTAACCTCAAACCTAGTCTTTTTGTAGGATTCTGTGCACTCCGTGAGACTCTTTCGTGTGAAGATCCAGCTAGCTCAAGACCGTAGAAACCAAAATACGATAGAGCATAACGAAAAACACGAAGTACTTGAATAATGATGATTTATTGATCCTATTGTTTCAGATACAAGACGGGACATCAACTTTAATACCATGAAAATGACAAACAAAATAGATGGGGACGATAGTCGAAGGTTTTTGTTCAAACAATTGGACCGGCCTTTATAGAGTCTTAGTATTTGGAATCCATAGGTTTGAGAAATGATAAAAATCCATGTTTACACAACGCCTTCTCCACCTCAAAACTCGCTCGAAATTCAATGTTCAACTCCTCAAAATAAATTGTGAATTGATTTGATGATAGCAAGCTTGTTTAAGAATGTACTCTCCATCTCTCTCGCTCTAACCTCAAACCTAGTCTTTTTGTAGGATTCTGTGCACTCCGTGAGACTCTTTCGTGTGAAGATCCACTAGCTCAAGACCGTAGAAACCAAAATACGATAGAGCATAACGAAAAACACGAAGTACTTGAATAATGATGATTTATTGATCCTATTGTTTCAGATACAAGACGGCGACATCAACTTTAATTCCATGAAGACGACAAACAAAATAGATGGGGACGATAGTCGAAGGTTTTTGTTCAAACAATTGACCGGTCTTTATAAAGTCTTAGTATTGGGAATCCATAGTTTTGAGAAATGATAAAAATCCATGTTTACACAACGCCTTCTCCACCTCAAAACTGCTCAGAAATTCAATGTCCAACTCCTCAAAATAAATTGTGAATTGATTTGATGATAGCAAGCTTGTTTAAGAATGTACTCTCCATCTCTCTCGCTCTAACCTCAAACCTAGTCTTTTTGTAGGATTCTGTGCACTCCGTGAGACTCTTTCGTGTGAAGATCCAAATAGCTCAAGACCGTAGAAACCAAAATACGATAGAGCATAACGAAAAACACGAAGTACTTGAATAATGATGATTTATTGATCCTATTGTTTGAGATACAAGACAGGGACATCAACTTTAATACCATGAAAACGACAAACAAAATAGATGGGGACGATAGTCGAAGGTTTTTGTTCAAACAATTGGACCGGCCTTTATAGAGTCTTAGTATTTGGAATCCATAGGTTTGAGAAATGATAAAAATCCATGTTTACACAACGCCTTCTCCACCTCAAAACCGCTCGTAAATTCAATGTTCAACTCCTCAAAATAAATTGTGAATTGATTTGATGATAGCAAGCTTGTTTAAGAATGTACTCTCCATCTCTCTCGCTCTAACCTCAAACCTAGTCTTTTTGTAGGATTCTGTGCACTCCGTGAGACTCTTTCGTTTGAAGATCCAACTAGCTCAAGACCGTAGAAACCAAAATACGATAGAGCATAACGAAAAACACGAAGTACTTGAATAATGATGATTTATTGATCCTATTGTTTAAGATAGAAGACGGCGACATCAACTTTAATTCCATGAAGACGACAAAAAAAATAGATGGGGACGATAGTCGAAGGTTTTTGTTCAAACAATTGGACCGGCCTTTATAGAGTCTTAGTATTTGGAATCCATAGTTTTGAGAAATGATAAAAATCCATGTTTACACAATGCCTTCTCCACCTCAAAACTGTTCGAAATTCAATGTTCAACTCGTCAAAATAAATTGTGAATTGATTTGATGATAGCAAGCTTGTTTAAGAATGTACTCTCCATCTCTCTCGCTCTAACCTCAAACCTAGTCTTTTTGTAGGATTCCGTGCACTCCGTGAGACTCTTTCGTGTGAAGATCCAGCTAGCTCAAGACTCGTAGAAACCAAAATACGATAGAGCATAACGAAAAACACGAAGTACTTGAATAATGATGATTTATTGATCCTATTGTTTGAGATACAAGACAGGGACATCAACTTTAATACCATGAAAACGACAAACAAAATAGATGGGGACGATAGTCGAAGGTTTTTGTTCAAACAATTGGACCGGCCTTTATAGAGTCTTAGTATTTGGAATCCATAGGTTTGAGAAATGATAAAAATCCATGTTTACACAACGCCTTCTCCACCTCAAAACTGCTCGAAAATTCAATGTTCAACTCCTCAAAATAAATTGTGAATTGATTTGATGATAGCAAGCTTGTTTAAGAATGTACTCTCCATCTCTCTCGCTCTAACCTCAAACCTAGTCTTTTTGTAGGATTCCGTGCACTCCGTGAGACTCTTTCGTTTGAAGATCCAAATAGCTCAAGACTGTAGAAACCAAAATACGATAGAGCATAACGAAAAACACGAAGTACTTGAATAATGATGATTTATTGATCCTATTGTTTAAGATAGAAGACGGCGACATCAACTTTAATTCCATGAAGACGACAAACAAAATAGATGGGGACAATGATCGAAGGTTTTTGTTCAAACAATTGGACCGGTCTTTATAGAGTCTTAGTATTTGGAATCCATAGTTTTGAGAAATGATAAAAATCCATGTTTACACAATGCCTTCTCCACCTCAAAACGCTCGAAAATTCAATGTCCAACTCCTCAAAATAAATTGTGAATTGATTTGATGATAGCAAGCTTGTTTAAGAATGTACTCTCCATCTCTCTCGCTCTAACCTCAAACCTAGTCTTTTTGTAGGATTCTCGTGCACTCCGTGAGACTCTTTCGTGTGAAGATCCAAATAGCTCAAGACCGTAGAAACCAAAATACGATAGAGCATAACGAAAATGACGAAGTACTTGAATAATGATGACTTATTGATCCTATTGTTTGAGATACAAGACAGGGACATCAACTTTAATACCATGAAAACGACAAACAAAATAGATGGGGACGATAGTCGAAGGTTTTTTTTCAAAAGATTGGACTGGCCTTTATAGAGTCTTAGTATTTGGAATCCATAGTTTTGAGAAATGATAAAAATCCATGTTTACACAATGCCTTCTCCACCTCAAAACCGCTCAGAAATTCAATGTCCAACTCCTCAAAATAAATTGTGAATTGATTTGATGATAGCAAGCTTGTTTAAGAATGTACTCTCCATCTCTCTCGCTCTAACCTCAAACCTAGTCTTTTTGTAGGATTCTGTGCACTCCATGAGACTCTTTCGTTTGAAGATCCAGCTAGCTCAAGACTGTAGAAACCAAAATACGATAGAGCATAACGAAAAACACGAAGTACTTGAATAATGATGATTTATTGATCCTATTGTTTAAGATAGAAAACGGCGACATCAACTTTAATTCCATGAAGACGACAAACAAAATAGATGGGGACGATAGTCGAAGGTTTTTGTTCAAACAATTGGACCGGTCTTTATAGAGTCTTAGTATTTGGAATCCATAGTTTTGAGAAATGATAAAAATCCATGTTTACACAATGCCTTCTCCACCTCAAAACTCGCTCAGAAATTCAATGTCCAATTCCTCAAAATAAATTGTGAATTGATTTGATGATAGCAAGCTTGTTTAAGAATGTACTCTCCATCTCTTTTGCTCTAACCTCAAACCTAGTCTTTCTGTCGGATTCTGTGCACTCCGTGAGACTCTTTCGTGTGAAGATCCAGCTAGCTCAGGACTGTAGAAACCAAAATACGATAGAGCATAACGAAAATGACTAAGTACTTGAATAATGATGACTTATTGATCCTATTGTTTGAGATACAAGACAGGGACATCAACTTTAATACCATGAAAACGACACACAAAATAGATGGGGACGATAGTCGAAGGTTTTTTTTCAAAAGATTGGACTGGCCTTTATAGAGTCTTAGTATTTGGAATCCATAGTTTTGAGAAATGATAAAAATCCATGTTTACACAACGCCTTCTCCACCTCAAAACCGCTCGTAAATTCAATGTCCAACTCCTCAAAATAAATTGTGAATTGATTTGATGATAGCAAGCTTGTTTAAGAATGTACTCTCCATCTCTCTCGCTCTAACCTCAAACCTAGTCTTTTTGTAGGATTCGTGCACTCCGTGAGACTCTTTCGTGTGAAGATCCCAACTAGCTCAAGACTGTAGAAACCAAAATACGATAGAGCATAACGAAAAACACGAAGTACTTGAATAATGATGATTTATTGATCCTATTGTTTAAGATACAAGACGGCGACATCAACTTTAATTCCATGAAGACGACAAACAAAATAGATGGGGACAATGATCGAAGGTTTTTGTTCAAACAATTGGACTAGTCTTTATAGAGTCTTAGTATTTGGAATCCATAGTTTTGAGAAATGATAAAAATCCATGTTTACACAACGCCTTCTCCACCTCAAAACCGCCGAAAATTCAATGTCCAACTCCTCAAAATAAATTGTGAATTGATTTGATGATAGCAAGCTTGTTTAAGAATGTACTCTCCATCTCTCTCGCTCTAACCTCAAACCTAGTCTTTTTGTAGGATTCTCGTGCACTCCGTGAGACTCTTTCGTGTGAAGATCCAAATAGCTCAAGACCGTAGAAACCAAAATACGATAGAGCATAACGAAAAACACGAAGTACTTGAATAATGATGATTTATTGATCCTATTGTTTAAGATACAAGATGGGGACATCAACTTTAATACCATGAAAACGACAAACAAAATAGATGGGGACGATAGTCGAAGGTTTTTGTTCAAACAATTGGACCGGCCTTTATAGAGTCTTAGTATTTGGAATCCATAGTTTTGAGAAATGATAAAAATCCATGTTTACACAACGCCTTCTCCACCTCAAAACTCGCTCGTAAATTCAATGTCCAACTCCTCAAAATAAATTGTGAATTGATTTGATGATAGCAAGCTTGTTTAAGAATGTACTCTCCATCTCTCTCGCTCTAACCTCAAACCTAGTCTTTTTGTAGGATTCTGTGCACTCCGTGAGACTCTTTCGTGTGAAGATCCAGCTAGCTCAAGACTCGTAGAAACCAAAATACGATAGAGCATAATGAAAAACACGAAGTACTTGAATAATGATGATTTATTGATCCTATTGTTTAAGATACAAGACGGCGACATCAACTTTAATACCATGAAGACGACAAACAAAATAGATGGGGACGATAGTCGAAGGTTTTTGTTCAAACAATTGACTAGCCTTTATAGAGTCTTAGTATTTGGATTCCATAGGTTTGAGAAATGATAAAAATCCATGTTTGCACAACGCCTTCTCCACCTCAAAACTGCTCAGAAATTCAATGTTCAACTCGTCAAAATAAATTGTGAATTGATTTGATGATAGCAAGCTGGTTTAAGAATGTACTCTCCATCTCTCTCGCTCTAACCTCAAACCTAGTCTTTTTGTAGGATTTTGTGCACTCCGTGAGACTCTTTCGTGTGAAGATCCAGCTAGCTCAAGACTCGTAGAAACCAAAATACGATAGAGCATAATGAAAAACACGAAGTACTTGAATAATGATGATTTATTGATCCTATTGTTTAAGATAGAAGACGGCGACATCAACTTTAATTCCATGAAGACGACAAACAAAATAGATGGGGACAATGATCGAAGGTTTTTGTTCAAACAATTGACTGGTCTTTATAGAGTCTTAGTATTTGGAATCCATAGTTTTGAGAAATGATAAAAATCCATGTTTACACAACGCCTTCTCCACCTCAAAACCGCCGAAATTCAATGTCCAACTCCTCAAAATAAATTGTGAATTGATTTGATGATAGCAAGCTTGTTTAAGAATGTACTCTCCATCTCTCTCGCTCTAACCTCAAACCTAGTCTTTTTGTAGGATTCCGTGCACTCCGTGAGACTCTTTCGTGTGAAGATCCAAATAGCTCAAGACCGTAGAAACCAAAATACGATAGAGCATAACGAAAAACACGAAGTACTTGAATAATGATGATTTATTGATCCTATTGTTTAACATAGAAGATGGGGACATCAACTTTAATTCCATGAAGACGACAAACAAAATAGATGGGGACAATGATCGAAGGTTTTTGTTCAAACAATTGACCGGTCTTTATAGAGTCTTAGTATTTGGAATCCATAGTTTTGAGAAATGATAAAAATCCATGTTTACACAACGCCTTCTCCACCTCAAAACTGCTCGAAATTCAATGTTCAACTCCTCAAAATAAATTGTGAATTGATTTGATGATAGCAAGCTTGTTTAAGAATGTACTCTCCATCTCTCTCGCTCTAACCTCAAAACCTAGTCTTTTTGTAGGATTCTGTGCGGACTCCGTGAGACTCTTTCGTAGGGTGAAGATCCGAAAATTTAGCTCAAGACCGTAGAAACCAAAAAAAAAAAAAAAAAAAAAAAAAAAAAAAAAAAAAAGTCATTTAAGAATGTACTTCCATTTCTCCTAACCTCAAACCTAGTCATTTTGTAGGATTATGCACTCCATGAGACTCTTTCACATGAAGATCCAACCTAGCTCAAGACTGCAGAAACCAAAATACGACAGCATAATCTAAAAACACGAAGTACTTGAATAATGATGATTTATTGATCCTATTGTTTAAGATACAAGACAGGGACATCAACTTTAAATTCCATGAAGACGACAAACAAAATAGATGGGGACGACAACGAAGGTTTTTGTTCAAACAATTGACTAGTCTTTATGAGTCTTAGGATTTGGAATCCATAGGTTTGAGAAATGATAAAAATCCGCCAAGTTTACACAACGCCTTCTCCACCTCAAAACTCAGCCAAAACTGCAATATTCAATTCTCAAAATAAATTGTGAATTAATTGAAGAATAGCAAGCTTGTTTAAGAATGTACTCTCCATCTCTTTCGCTCTAACCTCAAACCTAGTCTTTTCTCAGTTTGGATTCTCTAGCACTCCGCGAGACTCTTTTCTGCAGGAAGATCCAAATAGCTCAAGATCGTAGAAACCAAAATACGATGTAGAGCATAACGAAAATGACCTCGCACTTGAATAATGATGACTTATTGATCCTATTGTTTGAGATACAAGACAGTGACATCAACTTTAATACCATGAAAACGACAAACAAAATAGATGGGGACGATAGTCGACAGTTTTTTTTCAAAAGATTTGACCAGCCTTTACAGAGTCTTAAGATTCGAATCCATAGTTTTGAGAAATGATAAAAATCCATGTTTACACAATGCCTTCTCCACCTCAAAATCGCTCGAAATTCAATGTCCATCTCTCAAAATAAATTGTGAATTGATTGGATGACAACAAGCTTTTTTAAGAATGTACTCTCCATCTCTTTCGCCTCAAACCTCAAACCTACTCTTCTCCAAAAAAAATGTCGGGATTCTTTTGTGTACTCCGTGAGACTCTCTTTCGTGTGAAGATCCCGCTAGCTCACAGACCGTAGAAACCAAAATACGATAGAGCATAACGAAAATGACGAAGTACTTGAATAATGATGACTTATTGATCCTATTGTGTCGAGATACAACATGGGGACATCAAGTTTAATACTATGAAAACGACAAACAAAATAAATGGGGACGATAGTCAGGTTTTTGTTCAAACGATTGAGTGGCCTTTACAGAGTCTTAGTATTGGGAATCCATAGTTTTGAGAAATGATAAAAATCCATGTTTACACAATGCCTTCTCCACCTCAAAACTGTCGAAATTCAATGTTCAACTCGTCAAAATAAATTTTGAATCGATTTAATGACAGCAAGCTTGTTTAAGAATGTACTCTATCTCTCTCGCTCTAACCTCAAACCTAGTCGTTTTGTACTAATATGTGCACTCCGTGAGACTCTTTCGTGTGAAGATCCAAATATAGCTCAAGAAATCCAAAACCAAAATACGATAG